>VSDK01009457.1:609489-620632 GCA_009767595.1 Symbiodinium kawagutii
TTCCTGCCCCACCCACCGCTGGTAGCTACCAGCCACCAGCTTGCGGTCAGCCAACGAAGTGCCGGGAAAGCAAACAGGTCAGGTTTCATATGCCATGATTGTCATTGCTTGTCATTGCTCGTGCCCGGCTTTCGACGTTCCAGTAGCATGTCATCATGGCAAATCAGACCATCTTCCCTGGCATGATTCAATAACCCCAAGTTTTTTCCTGATGTTTCATTTTTGTCCTTGATATTTCAATCAAATCAATCAAATATATGTCCATTTCAATCACAACTAATTTTCCAAATGATTGAAATATCAGCCATTTCAATCAGCCGTTTGGATTTTTTCAATCAAATGGCGAGAATCAAACTGTCAATCCCCATTTTTCCCACATTTTCCACCAAGCTCCGTGCTGATTGGCTGCAGACATGGCGACATGGGACCCTCCCAACACGTTTCTTCCCGGGGTGAAACTGGGTTCCGCCAACGCTTCCAAGCCGCTCGGCCAGTGGGAACTGCGCCTCCCGGCCGGCCGCCTGGCAAGGATTGGGCGAAAGAATGACCATGTTCATAGATTCGAAGGTGATAGATGGCTATGGGTCAATATTAACTAACCAATAATAGCTGGTTAATGGTTAACAATAGGGGATAATAACCAACAACTATAGGGGATATATACCAACTATATGGCCATGGGTCAATATTAACTAACCAATTTCATGGGGATAATGACCTACCATTTTATAGGGAAACCAATGGCTAATGATGGGGAACCAGGGGTACAGGGTGAACTGACCCACAGCCAGATGACTATCACCTTGTTGATCTAACTTTATGGAGTTTAGAAGTCATAGATTTTGTAGATCTATGGATCTGTTGTATATAGATCTCAGGTTTCAAAACTGATAAGGTTAAAAAACTGATCTATAACTAGGTTTCCATAAATGATAGTAACTGATAGTAGTTTTGGGTTTCCATAAATCGATTAGAAGGAATAGATGTGATAGATCTCAAGTTTTAGATGATTAGTTGACTTGCTATAGATACGTTTCATACCTGATAAGGTTAAAAACTGATCTATAAATAGGTTTCCATAAATGATAGTGGTTTTAGGTTTCCATAAATTAATTAGAAGTAATAAGTGTTACAGATCTTAAATTTCAGATGCTTTGTAATAGATCTCAAGTTTCAATAAATCTATAGCTTTTGAACAATTGACAGTTCAATTGTTTTTCCACAGACCAGTGGTGATTATGTGTTGAAAATACAGTACTGATGGGCATCATCTATTTTCTATCACAGATTCAATTTTATTCGGTGGTATCAATTATCATAAGATTACCAATTTTCTGTAGATTTCCGATCTTGTTAACCTGGCTATCGACTATATGTGATCTTAAGTAGATTTGTGGTTTGGTTCTTGTAGTGATTCTACGGTTCAATGACACTATTTTTGCTAGAAACGTACTTATCAATGTTTAATCATGTTGTTTACTGATATTAAACTACTGTTGATTGAGGAAACATGATGATTGGTCAATTTAAATAGAATACTCACTATGATCAAATTGTATTTACAATGGCTTATAATCGTGGTTGGAATTATGTCATATTTTCTGTAGACAATGGTTGGTGCCAACTGTCGATAGCAAGCCATCTGCAAGCCACATTTGACAACATGATCCACTTTTGAGCTCCATGTCAATGGTCTTACTTTCATCTAAGATCACCTAAGCAATACCCACACCTAAGCACCCAAGAAGTGAAACACATGCAGGTATGTGCGGATACTGTAGCTCGATTTAGATTGCCACCATCAGTTTCAGTTTTAGCACCTCTATCTTTGGGTGGTATCGGGTCATCATCCGACGTTTCGGTTGTGGATGGGGTTTACCAACTGGCTGTGGGTCAAAACCCCGTACCCCTGCTTCCCCATCATTAACCATTGTTTTTCTTATTATTGTTGGGGAATATCTTCCATTATTGGTTGGTTAACTGCTTGACCCATTGCCAACGAAGCCCACCCCGCGGTCGCCTCCACCACACAGTAGGGATCGGAGCGATCCACATCTGCGTTTCGAAGGTCTGCGGCGGAATCAATCCTGCGAGCAGCATGGTTCCACCAATGGCTTTGGATCGATAGGGGATAACCACCGACAACAATAGGAATACCAGGGGTACCATTAACATCAGTAGTGGATATATCAACAATAGGGCGAGCTGGGTCAATATTAGCCAACCAATAATAGTGGATAATGACCAACCAATAATGAGGGAATACAATGGTAAATGATTGGGGAACCAGGGGTACCCGGGTGTTGACCCACAGGCAATGGCTTTGGCTGATTCGTATCCAACAGCAGAGTAAATAAAGAACGGGCATGTTTTAAACACCCTCGTTGATCGACAGGACATCATGGGCATTTTTTTTCCGTATCGTGGCTGACTGCAGAGATTTGGGGCTACAAGCCGAATTAGATGATCACCAGACTCTTAAGTACACGTTACAACCAAGAACGCACCTTTGATGGTGCTTTTATTCTAATCTTGATGGAGTGTTTTTGGCATCGCTAAACCATACTGCACAATACTGCACATTCTTTTGCTTTCACTATAATTCCTAAGTACGACTGGAGAACCTGGATGCTTTCCTCGAACGGTCCTCACTTCCACTTGGTACTTTTCGGCATCATCTTTCTTAACGCGTGTGGCCTGGGCAGTGACGACGTCGACTGGGAGACTGCTCTTCAGTGAAGCGAGCAGTCCGACATGGATTTTGGGTGGTTTGATCAGTGGGTTGATGAGAAAATCTACAGGAAGGCATTGGTGTTTCGCAGCAATTATATGAAGTTTCTCAAGATAAGCAACCCCGCAAATCATCCAATGTCAACCATTTGAATAAATAAGCATTCATTTTCGGGTCTCCTATTTTGAGAAACCACCTGATAAGGGTTTTCTCTAGATTTTCCCACGGATCATTGCTGGGGTTGCTACAGGAATCTGGGACAGAAATACAAAGGGCATAGCTCCCAGACGTCTATTGAAAGCGTTGAGGTGGGAGCCTTGTTCTGGTAGCCCTCAAGTTGATGGTGATGCAAAGAATGTGTACACTCTGGTCAAGCGATTGTCCCAAGTGCGGACGTCAAAGAGTTTAATGAGTTCATCTTCTCCAGGTAGAATGGAACATCCCTAATGCTTAGAAGCACCAAATAAGAAAACAACACACATTGACTGTAGACGGAATAAGTAAATAACCGTATGTAAACATATAAACATAACTAAATGTACATATATATATATAAGTAAATAATTATATACATATATATATATAAATAAATGATATGCAACAAATATATTACAATTCTTTCATCCACACTGTTTCACCAACAGCTACCACGGCCAGAACTCCCCATCTGAGGCTGTACCAACGACACGCTGCAGTGCGCCACATGACTCATCAGCCAGGTCACTGGGAGGCCTTTCCTGAGGTTCGCGGAGCAGGGAGATGCGCTGGCAAGATGACCAGTATAACGGGGTTTAATGGTGGTTTTGTAGTGGTTTAATGGCGGTTTTGTAGTGGTTTAATGGCGGTTTTGTAGTGGTTTAATGGTGGTTTAATAGTCGTTTGATAGTGCTTTAATGGTGGTTTAATGGTGGCAAATGGTTGCTAGTAAGAGATAATAGCCAACAAAAATAATGGATATATACCAACCATGCTGATTTTATAGGGAATTGAAATGGTAAATCATAGGGATGAACAGGGGATGATCACCAACAAACTCATGGTTGAACAGCTACTAATCGCTTCCTACTATTACTAAACCCCCCTAATTATAAAAAACCACCTTGGGGGTGCACTTCCTGATTTTTTTTGTCTTGGTCAATTGTATTTTCAATTGTAGCAATTGAAAAGTAAAAGAGGAACCACATTCCCCAAGCAACCGGTTCCCCCCCTATTATTAAAAACCCCTGGCTCAGTGGATGTTTAATATTAGGGTCCTAAACACCCAAGTGGTTTTTATCCTTAGGGTCCTAAATTTAATATTAGGGTCCCCTTCGCGCAATTGGTTTTTGCAATTTTTGAATAGGTTTTAATAAAGAATTTAAAAAAGCAAATATTCAACGCTCAAATGGTTTTTATCATTAGGGTCCTAAATTTAATATTAGGGTCCCCTTCGCGCAATTGGTTTTTGCAATTTTTGAAAAGGTTTTAATAAAGAATTTAAAAAAGCAAATATTCAACGCTCAAATGGTTTTTATCATTAGGGTCCTAAATTTAATATTAGGGTCCCCTTCATGCAGTTGGCTTTTGCAATTTTTGAATAGGTTTTAATAAAGAATTTAAAAAAGCAAATATTCAACGCTCAAAATGGTTTTTATTATTAGGGTCCTAAATTTAATATTAGGGTCCCCTAATATTAAATCTCCCCCTAATATAAAAAACCCCTGGGGGCGCTTAGTATTTGGGGAGGGGGGGGGACCGTTTAGTAATAGGGGGAAAAGATTATATGGGGGGTTCTTAAGCCATAGGGACCCCTTCAAGTTATGGTTGGTTTTTACGTATAGATAACCAATATTGGATGATTTAGAGGTGCCCATACTTTGAGAAACACCAATTTGTGTATCATACACATATACGGTATACACTAGTTACTGTCTCAACAGACGAAGGGATGTATGTTCAATAGCTTTCTAGAATTGATGATAGACATCGTATGTCCAAACTAATGCATGTATTCATAATGCATGTATGTATAAATATAACTATATACAAACACACATATGTATATATAGTATATGTGTGTACAAGCCACCTGTCACAAGTGGTCGGTAGTTGAGCCACCACTCTCAAACACAGGCGAGTCGTAGGTTTAGCATCCTATGTACAATGGAATCTGTCAACCGGTCGATCTGTGCGAGGGGAATGGAACACCAAAAGCGGCATGGGACATATGAACAAGAACAAAATCATGGAGAACATTTATATATATATATATAAATAAAATAGTTTTTGATATAATGTATTTTTCATTATTTAAAAAAAGGTTGGTATGCCCGGTGAGAAGAAAAACACAATAGTTGTACAAACAAACATACAATCCATTCATCTGTTGCATAGTTGCTTCCTTTTTCCTTGCATAGATGTTGATAACCACTCACGTCACGGCTTTCCGTCAGCGAACGACCAAAGTCAAGCAGTTATCAACAACCATTAGGTCAACCCTGGTTAGAACCCTGCTACAACTAGAGTAACTCCCCTGATTCAAACCTATACTCTCTGATTACATTTCACTATGATAACCATGGACTTCCTTTCTACTCAGTCGCTACACTATCTGTACGAGACCATTTTTTAGCATGAATATTCCAGCATCGTCCCCAATGGTTGGCTGGCGGGAACCCACCTTTTAAGTCTCAGTTTTGGTCACTGTTGAAAACTTGCTGCCCGACCATCCGCTCTACGTTCCGCTGTCTCACAGGACATCCCACATCGCATCTAACCATGACACCAGGTATAGAGAGCCTCTTGGAGAGGTATATAGCTCGTTGCATCTATGGTCCAACCATTTGTCAAGGACCCTACCACGAAGCCCTTTGAACCACGCATGAACAATCCTTGACCATGGTTCATCACCACAACAATCCACCAGAATGGTCCACCACCCATAGCATTTAAGGGTCAAACACCCGTATCAACCACCACATGTATCCATGTAAAGATGCTTGAATGTGATGGTTATCCATGTAAAAATGGTTGATTCATACATGCATTAACCACTATCATAAAGATGCATGCAAACATGTGTCCATTCACCATGTATGAACGCCTCATCCATTGTTAGGACAACCACCTGGTTAATCATGGTGAACCTACCATTCATCCATTCACCATGCATACCTGCCATGGTTACCATGGTGCACCACCACCCAACCATGGTAAGCCACCAACCATTGACCCGGCCACCCACAGCGACCAGACCAGGGACTCCTTGGGCGCCTCAGCGAGAAAAATGGTGCGGTGAAATAAGCAGAACATGTGATATTAATAGTTATTACTATGGATTATTACTAATACACATTCTTTTTACTAATAGTAAAAGTAGTATCAATATTGTTAATTATTGTATTACAAATAGTAAATGTGTATTGGTAAATGTGATATTACTTTCATATAGTTATTCTAGTGAATATTACTTTTTAATGTGATATTACTTTCATGTGATATTTAATGTGAATATTACAATAAATATTGTATTAATAAATGTCATATTACAATTATTGTAATTAATAATGTTCATGTATTAATTCAATAACTATTGTAATCATGTGTATGATGTATATCATTAATAATGTTCATACAGTAGATATGTTGATAATAAGTCATAATAATAAAACAATTTCTGCTTATAGATATATCTATTTTGTTTTTTCATTATCATCAAGATCTATTCTACGATGCAAAATGAAAATATAGTTTTAAACAAATGTGCATTAGTATAAATACACAGATATTTATCATATATATACTGTATATATGTACACATTATCTATGTGTGTGCACTTCCAAACATGATATACATATATGTGCCTAGTAAAATAACAATTCTATGCATTTATGAATTTAAATTTGTTTAATGCATACTGGCTTCTCATTTCAAACACAATATGTTTGGAGGTTGCTGTCGATACTGGATGCTGATAATTCCTGATGTGCCCCAGATTATTTGGTGCGGGGTGCAAGGATTGTATCTGGAAGAGTGGAGGCTGTGACCGCGAGGAACCCCCCGAAAAAACGGCATGGTTGGCACCCCGAAAGCTGGTCGGTTTCGGGTCATGGGCAGGTTGGGGATTTTTTTTCCCACCAAATCAATTCTCTGATCCCCTTGGGCCAACACTTGCAATGTGTCAATGGTGAATGAACGATCCAAATCTCTGCTGTTGGTCTTGCAACCTCACCCCAAATGAGAGCTCCCTGAAATGCTTGGGCATCCCGAATTCGCCCAAATCCACAAAGACAAACGTGTTTCCTCCAGGATGCATTAGTTCCCAAAAGTTCAAACGGTTTGGCAACTGCCTTTCAAAATCAGAAATATCTTGTGAACTTGATAATGTTGGTGACCCCCTGTCAAACAAGTACATGTCTACATCAAATAGGTACATATGATGATGGTCTCTCAATTCATAGGGGACCCCCGAAAATCATTCAGAGTAACAAACTATCAAGTTTTGGTGTCCCCTATGACTTGAGAAACCACTATATCATGTCCAAAACCTCCAGATACCAACCCTGCAGATGTTTCCAACGCTGACATACACCGAGTGACATCCTTGGCTGGCGCCTGATTGCAGGAGACCCGAAGCACTTCTTAGGATTTGTAAACCATGGGATTTTCTATGATTAAGTATAGTTCATAATTAGTGGTTAAACATGGTATTTTCCCAAGGGATGTAGATTAAAAAAGATCAAAATACAACCATCTTGGAGTAGACATATTACTTATTGGACTATCCGCAAAGGCTAAATGTTGTGAATCTTGGAGCAAATCGATATTCTATCTACTCCAGGATGGAGATGCCGGGCTGTTCAACCCGAGAGTTGGATTTTTCTTCGCTCAGCATTTTGAGAGATTTTGAGGGACCAGGGCAGCCCCAAGTAACGGCTGGCTGTGAGAAGGTCTCAATCGGCTCAGTGAGCAGTGGTTGTTGTTATCTCGGCACCAGTAAGTAGAAGTAGTAGTATCAGTATCAACTAGTACTAGTACTAGTGATAGTCGTGCAAGTCGTAGTCTTGGTGGTCGTAAAAGCAGCAGCAGCAGCGGTATCAGTAGCAGTAGTAGCACTATTACTAGAAATAGCAAACATAGGAGTAGCGGAGTG
Organism: Symbiodinium kawagutii; assembly: GCA_009767595.1. Classification (NCBI taxonomy): domain Eukaryota; class Dinophyceae; order Suessiales; family Symbiodiniaceae; genus Symbiodinium; species Symbiodinium kawagutii. The sequence continues at coordinate 617,353 of VSDK01009457.1, forward strand.
GTAGCAGGAGTGGTCCTTGTTCTTGCTGTCAATCATGCTTGCCTAGAAGAAATTTCCACCCATGATTTCATCCAAAGCTGGGGATTGGGGATCTCCAAATATAGGTAGGAGTACACCGCTTGAGGGTTACATGCTGAGGGGTATTGGCTAATGTAGCTTGATAGCCTTTATCAATGGTTGGCAAAACCCATCACTTGATCCGTAGGCGCATAGCAGCATGGATAATACACTTGGAACCCTGCGAATTTGAGATGTCTTCGGTATAAACTTGTCCCACCTTCTTCCTCCACTTTCAGGGTAACGTTCTTCAATGCAGAATGGGGGGGGTTAATAAAAAGCATGCAAAAGAACACTTAGGTTCAAGATGGTTCAAGTAAATGCATCTTGGTAAATGCTATTGATCCGAACTGCCAATTGGAAGCAAAGGAAAATCATGTTCACTGTGCGTGCACACATTCTGGGCGCATGGAGACGCGCATGCCCGTCAGCTGGGGTACCAAGATCAAAACATGGCCTCTGGTGTTACTAGCTCTAGCATTTCAGGGCCTGTCACTGCAACAACAGCCGTTCTTGACTTGGAGAACACTGAGATCCTCAGCAGCCTAAGAACCAGGGAAGCTATGAATCCAAGGTGGTAACGCGGTCTGTGAGCAGCCCACCGCGTATACATTGCTGATGTTGTATAACCCATACCTACACAACAATATGGGTGTTTCTCAAAATAGGGGTACCCCCAAATCATCTAGTTATTAACCATTTATAAGAATAAACCAACCATTTTTGGGGTACCCTATTTTGAGAAACCACCATATTGACAAATGTCTCAATTCACTCTTCGTTGTTTCGTAGGTACGTCGCCTGGCAGGCATGAAGGGATCATCAAAGAGATCATCAATCATCAATATTGATTTACATCATTGATTTCAAAAAAAATCGCCGACCATGTCAATTGAGCTGGTTGCATATTGTTCAACAACGGATGCCGAGAAACGGAGCAAGTGGTCACACTTCTTGGGCAACAATCTCTTTTTTAGGAGTTAATAATTCGGATTCAAACCAATATATAGCATAAACATACCATGTAGTATGAAACCTTTCAAATTGGAGAACACGCAATGAACCTACCTAAAGTATGTTTGATTTATGCATGTAGGCTCCAAACTATTCATGTCATGGACATGTGTCAAGATACAGTATCTATTCCACTGCTACAAACTACAGCAGCCATGATTGCTCAATATCAACCACTGCAAGCCATGTTGAACTATTGTTGTCGATTTCACTCACCCTGAGCCATCGTCAACATTTATCAACCATTAAAGTCACTATCAGTCACTATCAACCACTTGAAAAAAATAGACATGATTGATAATGATCATTAATCGATTCATATTGACCACTAGTGTTTGATTAGCCATATGGGTGTTTTCAAAATAGGTGCACCCCCCAAATCATCCAACATTATTCATTTTGAGTAATAAATTATATATCAATTTTTGGGGTACCCCCCCCCTCCCATTTTAAGAATTCATCATATAGTAGCTGTTCAACCATAAATTCGTTGGTGCTTGGTGATCAATCCCTATTCATCCCTATGATTCAATGTTCTACTCGGCTAAAAAACCAGTGTAGTTCATATATATATATATATATGAATATATCACACTACTTTTGTTGGTTGTTATCCCTTATTATCAAGAGCGTAGAACCACCGTATTCTTATTAAACACCATTGAACCACCAATCAACCACCAATCAACCACCAATAAACCACCATTGAACCACCAATCAACCACCATTGAACCACCAATCAACCACCATTGAACCACCATCAAACTACCTCTCCACCACCATCAACGAATCCCAAGACCTACCTCCCAGCTGCCCCCAAGGCCGGCCTTATCACCTGGGCGGCTTCAACTCTTGGATCCCTGGTGTCGTTGTGCCTACTGCTGGGTGTTTTTTTCACCACCGCGTCATGAAAAAGATGCGCAAGTCAAGCAACCATTTCTTCATAATCACTTTTTTTTGACTTTCATGCTGTTGGAGGGTCAGTGCCCCCTACTGCGCATGTTTAAAACCACCACACAATATTGTTGACTACCAACTAATACCAGTAATCATGATGAAACAAACAGGTTTCTGTTGGGTCGTCCAGTCCCATGGTGGGGGGGGCGCCCGTATGAGGGTACTTTAGGGTCTATGTGTCGACACTGGTTTCTTAATTGATTTTAATTAATTTTATTTAGTTTTAATGAATTTTATTTAATTTTAATTAATTTTAATTAATTTTAATTAATCTTATTTAAATTCATTTAATTTTAATTAAATTTAATTAAATTTGGTCCTTTCCAGGTCTGGGCTGGAAGTTGGGAACCTTCCGCTTTTTAATTTTTTTAATTTTTTTAATTTTTTTAATTTTTTTAATTTTTTAATTATTTCAAGGAAAATTAAAAAAATTAAAAAAAATAAAAAATATTCCATTGATTTTTTTTTATTTTTTTTTATTTTTTTTCATTTTTTCAGGGATAATTGAAAAAACTAAAAAAATTAAAAAATATTCCATTGATTTTTTTTTATTTTTTTTTATTTTTTTTCATTTTTTCAGGGATAATTGAAAAAACTAAAAAAATTAAAAAATATTCCATTGATTTTTTTTAATTTTTTTATTTTTTCAGGAATAATTAAAAAATTAAAAAAATTAAACAATATTCCATTGATTTTTTTTTAATTTTTTTAATTTTTTAATTATTTCAAGGAAAATCAATCAAATTTAATTAAAAGTAAAGAAATCTAATTAAAAGTAAATAAATCTTATTAAATTTAATTAGATTTTAATTAAATTTAATGAAATTCGGTCCTTTCCAGGTCCAGGCTGGAAGTTGGGAACCTACCGTTTTTTAATTTTTTGTAATTTTTTTAATTTTTTTAGTTTTTTTAATTATTTCAAGGAAAATTAAAAAAATTAAAAAAATTAAAAAATATTCCATTGATTTTTTTTTAATTTTTTTTATTTTTTTTAATTTTTTCAGGGATAATTAAAAAAAATAAAAAAATTAAAAAATATTCCATTGATTTTTTTTTAATTTTTTTATTTTTTTTAATTTTTTCAGGGATAATTAAAAAAACTAAAAAAATTAAAAAATATTCCATTGATTTTTTTTTAATTTTTTTATTTTTTTTAATTTTTTCAGGGATAATTAAAAAAACTAAAAAAATTAAAAAATATTCCATTGATTTTTTTTTAATTTTTTGAATTTTTTAAATTATTTCAAGGAAA
>VSDK01009457.1:627707-637938 GCA_009767595.1 Symbiodinium kawagutii
TAATGAAGTGTTCTGTCAATAGCTGGCTCTTCAAGGGCAGGGATAGTGAAGTTAGAGGTTGGTAATGGTTGTGCCAAGGTTGGCCCCCAAAGGAAAGAAATGATGAAGGGTTCTGTCTAATTTGCTCCTGAAAAGACATGTTGTGAAGTGAGAGTGCCAAAACTTATCTCTTAAAGGAAAGAGATGATCAAGAGTTCTGTCTGTAGCTGGTTCCTCAGGGAAAGGGTGGTGAAGTGAGAGTGCCAAATCTTAGCTCTTAAAAGAAAGAGATGATCAAGGGTTCTGTCAGTAGCTGGCGACAAACAGGAAAAAGATGATGAAAGGTTCTGTCAGTCCTGAAATGAAGGGAATGTGAAACGTGAATGCCAATAGCTGGCCCTTAAAAGAAAGAGATGATGAAGGGTTCTGTCAGTAGCTGGCTCTGCTGGCCTTTAAAGGGAGGGTTTTGTCAGTATTTGGCTCTCAAAGGGAGGGGATGGTGAAGTTGGAGTGCCAATAGGTTGCCCCTAAGCGCAAAAGATGAGGGGGTCTGTGGCCCCCAGAGAGGAAAGAGATGATGAAGGGTTCTGTCAGTGTTGGGCTCCTGAAAGGAATGGGGTCGTAAAGTGGGAGTGCCAATTGCTGGCCCCTAAGAACAAAAGACGATGAAGGGTTTTGTCAAGGATATTGAAGTTAGAGGTGGGTGATGGTTCTGCCAATAGTTTGCTCTGAAGGAATGACATGATGAAGGGTTCTGTCAGCATTTGCTTCTAGAAGGAAGGGGGTTGTGAAGGTAGAAGTGGGTGATGTGTCTGCCAATAATATACCCTTGGCCAAGCAATAATGAAGTGTTCTGTCAGCATCTGGCTCTTGAAGGGAAGGGATAATAAAGTTAGAGCGTGGTTGCGCCAAGAGTTGGCCCCTAAGGGAAGGAAAAAATGAAGGGTTTTGTCAGCGTCTTGCTTTTGAAGGGAGGGGGTGGTGAAGCTAGAGGCTGGTGATGTGATGACGGGTTCTGTCAATTGCTGGCTCCTAAAGAGAGGGGAGGGAAGGGATGGTAGAGGCAGAATGTCCATTATTGGCCTTCAAGGAAAAAGATGATGAAGGGTTCTGTGGGCATGTGGCTCTTAAACGGTGGTAAAAAACAGCCTCGCGACGCATTAGCCCAAAAGTACCCTGCCACGGGGGGCGCCCCCCTGACAAATGGCTATTTATAATAGGGAAACCAGAAATCTCATAGCGATACACTATGTAATTATGCACGAAAAAACTATATCAACAATGATGGGCTGTTCAGTACATTGACTCATCACTTGGGTGGTCATCTTAGAAACGGGCTGACTGAAACGCCAACCAACAAATTGTCCGTATTTGGAGGTTCATCCGCGAAACTCTAGTACCCAGTGGCTCCATGTATGGCATGTTTACCTCTTTTCCTAATTTCCCTATAAAATTTCCCAAATCTAGGTCAATAAGGAGCACCTGAAGGTAGGCGAAAGCATACCCGTCTTGTTGTTTGGCTATCTTCACGACTTCGTACAGTTGCTGTTGCATATGGTAGGTATTGGCTTGTACTCGCCACAAAAGAGGCAAGAGAAACGTCAGCGGCCTTGTATTCTCCCCTGGAAATCGGTGCTCCCATGATTGTTGCTGTCAACACAAGAATCGTCAGTGTCAGTCAGGGCCAAACCCCACAAATCTCCTGCTCCTCAGTCAAAGAAAACAACCCCCATGCCGCAGAGTGACGTGGAGTCTCTTCGTCCGAATACTCGTAGGAAGAGTAACTTCCAGATCGTCCTGCAAAATGCTGCGCAGAACCAAAGAACTTGGATAAAAATCTGGTGCATAACAAAAGGCTTCTCTGATGCTGTTTGAAATCAACTTAGTCTTTGGTTTCTCGGTGTAGGAGGCGACGGCTTGCCTACAAGTAGCGTTCACCGCAAAACATAGCAACCCATTGGAGCAACAAATTCCAACAAGGTCAGGAACAACGTAAATATAAATGTATATAAATATATATATATATGTATATATTTATATTTCATACATACACAATCATATACACACTTGTTACATATATGGAAACCTGCAGCATCCACCAAACTGAGTCCCTTCGGAGGACAGAGTTGAAATGCAAACACAAGTCGTCACAGACTTCATGCTGCTCAGTTTCTACAGCTGCCACTCTTACAGGCACATGGATGTCCGTGGTGCTTTCTCAAAATCGGGGGACCAGCTGTCATCCTTTCTAAATCATTGGCTGTAGCTAAAACAACTAGAACAACTTGGGGGTTCCCCATGGCTTAAGAAACATCCACTGGACAACCCCTTCCCCGCCGGTGAAGAACCACGTTGTGGCGCTCTCCTCTGCTTCGTCCACGGGGTGTATACCTAGGCCATGGCTGTGGATCTCAACGGCCCCTTGAAGCAAGGGGGGCTACACTACAGGGGAGGTGGAAAATGCAATCCCCATTCCTGGGAGGAAAAAATATTGTGATTACACATGTGTAAATATATACATGTAAAAAGAATTAAATGCACATATAAATATGTATACATATATATATATATATAGAAATAAATATACACATATAAATGTGCATATATGATTGTACATATGTAGATATCGATGTGTATGTGAAACAAACTATGTATATGTAAACTGTGAAGTAGCGTTCTGAAACAGCTGTGTGTCTTCAGGAGGTGAATCATCTGCAAGCTGTCGAAAAAATATAATATACACATATATGTAAACGCACAATAGTTGTTTAATCAACCGCAATGCATACATGTGCATCTTTGTAATTGAAGGAGGTAGAAGCTCGGGCCAAAGACTATGGACATGTATACCCAATAACATGAGGCATAACATGAGGCAAATCAAGCGTAAATCTGATTGAGTACAGGACAAACAATGAAACACTTCAATATCCACACGTGAATGCATGAAACAAGAAATGGTGATATGTTGTTTCTATGCACTTCGACGTGTAAACATAAAAATGCAATATGATCATGACTATATAATGTGCTATATGTTTGCACATGTCTACGAATAAAACACGTTTGATTGAAAACACATGAGGCGACACATAGATAAATCAACAGATTGGTAGAACAAAGAATATGGGACTAGCTAGCTAGCTGGCTAGCTAGATAGATCGATAGACATCTATGAGCGCAAATCAACACACACACACACAAACACACATGTATGTCAATAAACAAATCTATATACGTATGTGTGCATGTGTGTAACAGTGCGCATATATTCACATGTGAATGCGTATGTCAATATACGTGCACATAAATGTGTATGCAGGTCTGTATTCACTTACACGCATACTTATGTATGTACTTTACTGTACTGTAATGTACTTTACTGTACTGTACTGTACTGTCCTGTACTGTACTGTACTGGAATGTATGTAAGTAGGTAGGTTCACGAACTGAAATGAACAGATTTTATCCGAAGAAACACATAGATAGGGATCTGACCCCACACCTAACTCAATCATAGACTAGGTATGAAAATCATAAAGGGTTATAAATGGAATATAGCTACCTGTGCACAGAAATCATGCACGGGTATGAAGTAACACTTCACAACGGGGAAGCCATGAAGGTCCAGGGCATGGATCATCGGTGGCAAATGCGCTTGTTCCTGCCATCGGTCAAGCTTTTACCACACCAGTTGGCAGTTGTTCGCTATGAACCACACCTGAAAGCATTCATGGTACAGCACTTGGTGGTTAGCCATAGTGGTGCCCCCAGTTGTCATCTAAGATCAAAAGAACCATAGCTTTGGGGGTTCACGATTTTGAGAACCCCCCACTTGCTAGAAGGACGAACTGTTTGCTGGTTTCTTGTGGAACGTAACGAACCGCTACAATGCATCAAACCACATCTGGTTGCCAAAGTTGGTCCCGGGGTATTCCTGGGTGGGCCGCCACAAGGAAGTCCGATCATATTTTGGGTTGGGGGGTGGGCTGAAAATGAACCAACCAACACAAAGGCATCCATAAGCGGCAGCACTTTGCCATACACACATCCTGCTGTCCATTCAAGTCCTGTCCACAGCTATTGCCCAAAAACATGTTACCTATTATAAATAATTATAAATATTACATATATATATATATATATTATATACTCTAACCACTACACAACGAAGTCTTGTTAGTCAGAATCATGACCTCCTCCCTCTTGTCCTTGGTTGTGGCCAATTATCTTCAGTTGCGAACCGCCAACGCTTAATCACAATCAAGTTGCGAAGAGTATGACTCTTCGGACCGCGAACGCCCGCGGCTCTTCGACATCCCATCGCGCAGCCGAACGAAATCGTTGAGGCGTCGTGTCAGGCGCAGCAAATCTAAGTGGACTAGACTCAAATCTTCAAACTAGATTGGAACTTGTTTGAACTGGTATCTTTTTGTCGCTCTCTCATAGCAATGGTTATATAACAATGATTCAGTATTGTTCACCCTCATTAGCCATTGATTTGTAACTTGTGACCGATACTTAACAAGGAACTTTTTTAGTCTTTTCTATGAAACAGCAAATTCTTGAACTGGATTCAATGCTAAGATACCAATGCTTAGGTTGCCTGAAGAAAAAGGTAGCTTTGCCAGTGCCCAGGAAGAAACACACAGAATCTTTACAAATCCCCTGGGTCATTTCCAAATGCAGCCCACACATTGGGCCCAACGTTGGTGAAATCGTTGGTGCATAGGTCAATCATCACAGAAATCATCTCACAGATCTCAGGCAGTAGAATTAGAATGAGATAGAATTCAAACAAAAAAATCACAATCAACACATGTGTATCACATGGCCCTTGATCCTTAAAGATTTCCAGATCGCGGCGGATCGACAACATGGCGGAGGGGTTGAAACATGAGGTCACTAGGTCACCAGGTTCAGGCGCACTCGCACGGTTGGTTGCATGACTCAATGCTGAAATCCTTGGAGATTCTGCAGGTAGGATCAGGTAGGTAGGAATCGATCAAGCTTGCCGTGGAATGGGAGACATGGGGCAATGCCCAGCAACCTCTGGCTGGCATTGAAAATAGGTCAGCCTCAACCAGAGGGTAACGCTTGGTTAGTGGTTGTCTGGTTGTTGGTTATAACTGCTCTGATCAATATAAGTGAGTCAGCCAACCATCGGTAAATACTAGTAAATATTGAGAAACATGTTCAAAATCACCAACTATAGTTAACGGTTGTTGGTTTCATCACGTTTCATCTTAAATCTTGACCAAATAGATTGCTCATCGATCAAAAATGGCCGTGGGGTCCAGGGGCCATTTTCCCCCTGGGAAAACAGAGTAGTGGGTTGAAGTGTTCAACATAAACCGGATAAACTGTGAGTGGAAAATGAACAAAACAGTGTTTGTGGGAGTTTTCACCTAGTTGTGACCCATCCCCCATGTAAATAAAGATCATTTTTAAAAGAAGCTGAAACACTGGCTGTAACTTTGATATAAATTTGATATAAATATCTAGAAATGCCGAAGTTTGTAGTGGCTTCAGATCCACTAGTTCTGATTGCTCATGGTCATCTCCATCCACTGGATCAAGTAAAAAATTGGTCCATCCACATGGGGCTCTTTCAACATGTAATCAAGAAATATTCTACATTAAACACATGATCGAAAACATGAAACGAAAATTATCAGCTATCTCATCTGCATATTCGCAGAATGTTGCCAAAGTTCCGTTGACCTGACCGTCTCCCTCAAGCGGAGAACTCCACACAAACAATGATCAATGTCTGCTCAGCTTAGCAGTTCATCTTCTGGGATTCCTTAGAACCGTCTCTGGCGACCAGCAAGAAGACTGTTGGTTGTTCCTCACCTATTCACACAGCTTTTCATCATGTTCTATCATCATCCAGATTGAAACAATTGAGCTGGACAATGGATATTGATGGCCAAGAATATGATAGATATTGGTGGCTGAATATTAAAAACACCTCAACAATGTTTGAACAACCAAGAGCTCGATCTTTCACTCTGCTTACTGCTGAAGATCCTCAGGGATGAAAAACTCTGGGGGCTCAACCAATGATCACTAGCCATCCAGAAGGTCTCAGTACACAGCATTCAGCATTCATCTGTGCTTTTTTGCTTATGCCCTGAAGGTCCATACTTGATGTTTGATTTGTATTGATTTGTTTGACGCTTTTGAGAAAATCCATAACTAATGAGTTGATCAATAACTCTGTTTGATCAATAACTATTTTTTAAAAAATACCATCCCTTGAGTTGATCCATAACTCTGTTCACTGCCACCAACCCCGCATTCGCAGCAGTCCCGGGCTTCCCAGCCCCTTCTGCCATGTACATCCCACGGTTTCGTAGCACGATTGCGTGACGTCAGGCCTTGGAAGGGGGGAACCACGGCCGTCCCATGGATGGCGACCCCAAAGAAAATGTGGTTAATATAGATAGTGTAATGGCTGATAGTTGATAATAATGGCTGATGATATTTAATCATATGCTTGGCTAATGGTGGTAAGCAAAAATTGGCTGTTATAGTTGATAGTTGATGGTTGATTGTTGATAGTGGATGGATAGCTAAGTCATAGAGAATAGATAGTATAGTATTAGTTGACAATTGGTAGTTGATTGATAGTTGATACTTATGATTCAAAATGGTAAATAATATGGTCAACTTGTGCTGGTTAGTGATGTTTCCCGAGGTCAAACCATTCTTTTCGGCCGAGAATGGGCAGGTTTTTGGTAGATGATCATCTATTGCAGGTGAGGAGTGGCGAAGCCGGCCGGTGTAAAATCTGCAAACACGTTTAACAGTTCAACTACTCCTTCTCTTCTATCCATCCATCCATCCATCCATCCATCCATCCATCCATCCATCCATCCATCCATGTATATGTGTGTATGTGTACCATGTGCCCCTATGCACATTAGATACCTATAATTACATACACATATTCAATCAATGCAATTGTGCATGCAAAAAAACATGTTTCCTTGCTGGTTTCATTGTTTTATGTTGTTTGTTGACAGTGGTGGTTTCTCAAAAATAAGAGTGTATCCCGAAAAATCATCCACATTATTAACCATTTATGGTAATAAACCAACCATAACCTCCAGGTTCCCAATTCCAAGAAAGCCCCTTAAATGGTAGTTGTTTGACCATTCTTGCTGGTTGTTAAGTTGTTATCCTCAATTCTCAAGCATAGTTACTAGGGTTTGCAACCCCTTAGACCCCTTAGATTCTGATTGGTGGCTGTAGCGATTTCTGTGTCAGCAGCTATGCGAATCATGAAGGGTACGAGCGTAGCATGGATTGGGTACAACATTTGGTGGTTTCTCAGAACAAGGGACCCAAAAAATGGTTGGTTTATTGCTATAAATGACTATTAATGGATGATTTAGGGGTACCCCTATTTTGAGAAACCACCATTTGGCAAGTGTAGCTATGACCTTATGGTAACTTCTGGTATGCGCAACTTGTGGTACAATTACTTGGGTACAACCAGCATTTGCAAATGTTGTTTCGTGTAACGAACCTCGAAATTCGCCACAGAACTTCCGGCAAAATGTGTGCCCAAACAGATCGCCACGGATCAGCCATCCACTTGCTGAGCTGACAAGTGGTAACAAAAGATATCAATACCACCCGTGGTCGTTGAAGCATTGACCTGGTGGATTCATGTCACTAGTAACCAGCACAAGTAGGTATAACCACCATTAACCACCACATGTAACCGAAGAATGTCGCGAGTTGCGTCGGTTTCACGTGTGGAGTGCAACGGATTTGACTGATGCCGGGCTCCCCCGAGCTCCCCAACATAGGCCCAGCACAGTCCTCTGGGACGCCGCTGCTGCACCAGACCTGGTTTTTCAGGTGGGTCAGTATGATGCCATCTGGGGAGCGTGAGGTCATCATACTCAAGACAAATATCTTTCTATAGTTCTTATGACTAATTGCATATTACTCATATACATTGAGACAGATGTTTGCAGCTATATTTTGTTGTTTTGTGCATTATGTCATCATGATGAATATCTCATTCTCCATTTTCTGTGGTCTTTTGGTGATCAGGTCTTGCTGGAAAAAGCGCCAAAAATCCCTGGTGAACCCCCACGACCACCGACCACGCGACCACGCCTGTCGCTCTGAAGTCCCAGCACCACAGCTGTTGGAGCAAGCGGACCTGACGACATGCTGTAGGGATTCAGAGTAAGGAGACGTGAGGCAATTGAACAGCTTGATGGAATGAGTATAAGTAATAGACATAAGTAAAAGCTTATACTGAAGTATTAGAATCCCTACTTGAACAGCTAAGTGGAAGAAGTATAAGTAATGAACCAGTTAATTGATGAGTAAGTACTGACGAGTAAGGCAACTGATGATTTACAGAATAAATGGAAGTACAGTAGCTATGAACACGTAAACTGTTTGATATGGTGTAAAAAATATGTGGAATGTCCGTTTCTTTTGGATATTCATCGATAGTACACTCATAGTTCTTTATGTAGATGTATGTGAAACAAAACATAGCGATTGGAACACGATACACTAGGTTCGCCATCAATGGAGGCTATGGGCATCAATGTTGTGGGAAAGGATTCAACGACCAGGGTCTCTATATATGTTTCTATACAAAAGCAATTGGTTGAGCTTGAGGTCATTGACACCCCTCTGGAACAGCCAGAGGACCGTCCGGAAATGACCCAGCGGGTGCTTCACAACCAAATTCAAAAGTTGGTCGTTGCAAAACACTGTTGATAGATGGCTACGGGTCAATATTAACCAACCATTATGGTGGATAATTACCAACAATCATAGGGAAAACAATGGTAAATGATGGAGAACCAGGGGTACAGGGTTTTGACCCACAGCCAAATATCCCCAGTGCTGTCAGTTTGGTGATATCCCCGTTACATGTTCGTCATGGTCAGGTGATCCTGGTTTGCAGCTGCCGTTGGTCGTTGCAACATGATGCTCGTCCGTAGAAATCGTAATCTACCCCGTGGTGAATCTACTTCCTGGTGATTGATTGCGGCAGTTATTATTAACAACTAATCATTCAGGAATGAACTAGCTACATAACCATCACCAAGCATCACTGACCATGAGTGTATCACTATTCATCACTAACCCATGGCTACAGTACCATCATTCATCACCAATCATCACTAAGCATGGATTAACCATTACTACCATCTGGTTTCACCACTCCCTGTAGCTCTGAATCGCTCCCCCATGCTCCTCCTTTAAAGGGATTTAGGTATACCCGTGGCTCCGAATCGCTCCCTGAGAATCACCAGCTAGATTAGCTGAATGGCTTCACCATCCCACACACACACGTTGATCCAACCATCCGCTCACCACCATCCAGGCCCCGCCATGCCGAACTCTGCCAGCTGCAGCTGGAGGTCTCATAGCCTGGATGCCGTGACAGCCCTATGAGTTTCTGGGTCCCAGAATGCCACGGCCATCAAGGAGGGTACCGCTGTTGTTGGACAAGCCCTAGAGATTTCCGTGGAATTCACTACCTCCCGGCTTTTCCTGTACCTGGCGGATGTTCAAACGCTTGTCTACCATCATCGATGGTCACCTGGAACTAAGTACACCCCAATTGTTTTCATGTCGTACCAGCTTTGGAATCACCCTATGCACAGCTTGCTGGAAGCAGTACACCATTGGCAATGTTTTTGGCCGTACAGTTTGATCACCACTATCATGAATCATGGCTATTGACCATAAGCAACCATGATCTATGATCTTCTGCTACTATCCATTATCGTCTGCAGTTCACCCATGATATTCTCACATAATGGTGGAATTATTCATCAATGGCCATTGGTTTCCACTTGATGATGACATGCCATTCTGACATTTGTTTTTTGACAGTAGCCATTCTGACCACTATTCATGGTCGTATTGTTGACAACCATTCTTAACCACTACAAATTGTCATTAACTATTGATAGCCGCTGCAATGATGCAGGTCTGTTCACATCCCCAAATGACCGAACTAGTCGAACTGTCGGGATGTTCATCTGTTTCTTTGTGACTTCATATTGGCCCATAGCCGTCTGTGGTCACCAGGGTCCATTGTCAATCATTGGTCAGCAAAAACCATGGGCTTCACAGCGGCGCCTGAAAGATCAGATCATCCAAGCGCGTTTGCGACACCAGCGCATACACAGGCCAGTTGGATAATTGATGGGATATTTGTAGATTTAGATGTTTCATGTTTCCCATTGTTTCCCTA
>VSDK01009457.1:637948-669215 GCA_009767595.1 Symbiodinium kawagutii
TTCCCTACATTTGCAAGATCTCTACTGCATCAAGAGATGTTATGAGTGATGACCCTACCATGTTTGCTGATGTGTGTCTTCATCAGTCTTTGTGATGCTCCTGCTACGCTGCTTAATCAATAGCAAAAACACTGACGATATCAATCACCCCCTGCCACATCACTAGCACCATACCATCAGTTGCTCCAGTTTTCCACAAACAGGTTGTTGGTAAACTCAACGAATAAAGACCTGTGAAAAACATGTCCACCATCATTGACCCTCATCAACCATCATCAACCATCATCAACCATCACTAACCATGATTAGTTCATCCTCCCCTGAAAAAACACAGTTCCAGTTCCATCTTCAATCCCAACATTTCCACCTGTAAGTCAGCGCCCAGGGCTTCCGGGCAATACTGCACCAAGGCTGGCGATGGCGATGGACCTTCAAGCCGAAGGCTCGGCTCAAGGGTTGAAGCAACAGGGTCGTGCTTGGGGTCTGGTTTGATCATGGGTGATGAATGGGTGCCGGGGTGGATAGTTTGGTCAAGGGTAGCCAGTTGCCATGATCAATAGTTCGTGATCATCGTGATGGACCATGGTGGATCGTTGTGGTTGGTAAACGATGATGAATTGACAAGTAACTGATGGTTTATCACTGGTTAGTTTATGTTAGTTTAATAGAACATGATGATGGAGAATCGCAACAATAAATCTTAGGCATCGCAACAAAAAAAAACAACTCTCTTCCAGGATGGGCACAGGTTCACAAAGGTATTGGTTGTATAATTGCGAGATTCCCAAATATCAAACGAGGCAGCAAAGCGTGGATCAATCACAACAAGGGGAGTAACACAAGTTGCATGGCACCAGCGGTCAAAGGTGAAATGTAAGTATGGATCAAGATTCATGCGTGCGAACGAAACACGCAACTCACTTTCCAAAGATGGTCAAAATCCAAGAAAGACATGGCAGCACGAGGACATAGAGGCAGAATGTCACAACGTGTTCTACACAAGAAACGCTAGTGCCAGCAATGAACAGTTACAAAATAAGACCCGTCGGGCTGCATTGTCTGGGTCGTAAGCAAATTCATGACCAACACATCGCAGCACTCACTTCATTCTTCCGCTATGAAGTTGCAACGTGTTGTGTCACTGTCCAACGCCTCTATACTCTGCTTAGAAAAAGAAGCAGCCATCCTAAACCGAAGAAGTATCACAGTAGGTGCCCAAAATGCTCGTGTTCACCGGAATGGATGCTGAGCATCGGGACAATGAGGATCGGCTTCGCATGTCACTTCTCGTGCCCTGGGACGAGTTGTTGTACAGGCAAGGGACTGATGGCAAAAGTCAGGATTCTGGAGGATTCTTGGCTAAACTTGTTGAGATAAATGTGGTTGGCGAGGGGCTACCACATAGGATAATAATGCGAAATAATGATTTATGACAATGAATGTAATTTGTTCATGTTGATCAGTCAGTGATGCTTCATAAGCAAATGGTTCATGTGGCTTCTCACTAGTGGTGATTGGCGGCTAAGCAAGTTGGTTCATGACGATTCGAGTCAGTCAACAATGTGATACGACCCATGGTTCACGCTGATTAAGAATGGTTCATAACAAAGTATGATCGACGACACTCACCAGCAAGAAACAAACATTGCCGATCGGACTGGGTGACCTATAGGTACATGGTCCTATATGGTACTCCATGGTATTGGCTTGTGCTGTCTTGTGATAACACCCAACAAACTTACCAGCAAAGGTCGTAGAACCACAAACAGTGGTCAAGCGTCGCATGCAGCGAAGGAAAATGAGAACGAGCCGATCCATCTGGGCATGAGAATACAAAACTGGTTGGTGGTTTCAACTTCTATGCAAATATTGGTCAACATGGTCAACCAACTATTTACAAACACAGGGGAAAGATGTTTGAAACCACAAACCAAAAAATCAGTAATTACTTGCTATAACCCATATCGCTTAACAATTGTGGAACAACACTACAACAAATACCGCTATGGCTTGAAATATATTGGAATGAAACAACTTTAAAGAAACATGTAACAATGGGATCCCCTATGAACAATAGGATCAACAATAGGATCCCCTATTAACACAATGGGATGGCTTAATAAAACAGCAACGGATGCCCTCTTCACAACGATCGCTGGTACTCTCTCTGCAGGGGAACAAAATGAAGCAATCACCTCATACCAGCTGCTGAAAACATGATGACATAGAATACAACGTTGTTTCCTAGGCCCTGTTATCACTCGTTAACTTCGGTAGCTTATAACTGGGATATAGCTAACCATGGTAAATATAGTCCCTTTTTAAGGTAGCCGATACCCCATACCAGGGTTACTAACCACTTGTCAGCTGATATGAACTGTTCGGTCTTGATCACAAAGACAAACATCACTAGCGGTCACACCACTCCTGGTTGCTCCTGATCACTCTCTGATTCAAAGACCAAAGAAGGGATTTCACGGCTCCCAACTGCTCCCAACCAACTCATCAAGGTCATGGCCAATCTGATCACATGAGAACCATCACCTTGATAAATTGACCTTGACAGCCATGATTCACCTTGATAAATCGACTTTGCTCACTGGCCATGGCTTATGAATCCCTGGCACCGCCATCCCAGGCCCTGACCAAGGCCGGCACCGCTGGGACGACCGGGACGACGGACGCTGGGAGCCCCGGCTGCGTTCCGACACCGCAGGAGCTGCTGCAGGTGCTCCACGCTTGGATCTGTGCCACAGGGCGCCGGAGAGAAGCGATTTTCTTCGCAATGGTATTTTTTAACCATTTAAGGTAAACGGTTAGTGATAGGGGATGAGAACTAAGAATCACAAACAATTATAGGGGATATATATATATATATATGTACTAAGTATAATGGTAGCTAATGTCGAGTCTATTTACTGGTTGGCTAATGTTTATCTATTGATAATCAATGGTTAGAAATGTACTTTTAACCGTTAGGTACAAACCATTGGGTAGTAACCATTAGGCATTGAATGATGGACATTGTTCACAACATGTTTGGTTTTCTTCGCAATGGTACTTTGAACCATTTCTTGGTAGCTAACGGTCAAATAATGTCAACTATATGTTGCTTTGCTTTTTTTGGGTAATTATAGCTAATGTTTATTTGATGATCGTGAATATTCAGCCACTAGGTGGAAACCACCAAGAAATAAACATATCTACGTACAATATTGGAAATAAACCATGGCAAACGTAGCTTCTGACCGTTCAAGTTCAAATATTAAGTACTTTGCTTTATTCTAAAGCTGGCACGCGCATTCTTCTGCAAGTATCGTACTTCTGATTGCAATCGTTCTCCTGATTGTTTTGCTATAAAAACCTTGAGAAAATCAATGTGGTCACATGTGTGCACTACCATAGCACATTTCTGGCCCTTCAGGTGAGCCCCTGTTTCAGGTGAAGGCTTTTGGGTATGGCTGGGGTGCAGCCAGCACCCATTAGGGAACCTGCCATGTCCCTTGATCAGATGGTGGCACTCGCTCATCAGACAGTTGGGCCGGACTTGATGAATCGACCTAATGCTGAGTTTGATGCAACGGAGATCTGTGGACAGTCTGGTTCGGTTCCCTGGGGCTTCAGCCAAAGGGGGATGCGATGCCAATCCTTCGACTATCGTTTCTAGAGTTGCACTAGACAGGTTTATCATTGTTTAGAGGTTCACTGTGCAATTGGGAATTGGAAGGGTTGTTAGGCTGCTTTTCCTGCTTCTTTTCTTCCAAGGCATAGACCCCAATCACAACTTGCATACTGTGATGGGCCTCACCACCTTGTGCCTCATGCTGTGCAATACGCGTGTGGATGGTTTGGCGCTTTGGACCCCGACCTGTGCATCATGGGTGTGGGTGTCGTTGGGGAGCACTTTGAGGTCAATCGAACCTCGACCTCAATTGATAACAAATTGCTGTTATTCCTTTCTATGATTGGCCCTATCAGCCAACTTTCATCCTGATTTCCAATTTAAGTCTGTAAGTCTTTAGGCGTTTGCATGACCAAGTAACCTTTTTGGGACAACAATCTGATTCCCAGTGAGGATATAGTTGGAGAAGGATCAGTGAAGAGTGTCGTGTGCGGCAATGCTGTGGCCCGCCTTCTTGCCACTGTTTTGCTGCCATTCATCACCTTGCTTGGCCTATTCCAATTTGGAGAGCAACCGGGATCATCCTTGCTCTACAAATGGCCAGGATGGGGATGGCTACTCTGACCAAGTTTGGGGTTGCAAATTAATAATCGATGATATGCACATTACACGCATCTATATCTATAAAATTAACTACTTATAATTCACATCGCCAGACGTGCTGGAGTTCATTTGGGGGAATTTTAAATATATCAACTTGATGAATCAAAATATTGGTTGATCCCTGGGAGGACTGGTTGAGTGGGCAGAGCAACTTGTTCGCCACACGTCCTACTATGAGGCATCCATCCAACTAGGGGCATTCGGCAGCCTCTCATGGAAGCGGCTCAAGTTGATGGGTTCTTGGCGGGGCTTGGTATATTTGGAACACATCTACAAGCTATTGTTCAAGGAGACAAAGGATAGGCAGACTGTGAAACTTACCAAAAAAAGCGGCAAGTACCTTGGTTTGGTGGTTGTTCAGTTGTGTGTTTGGCTGAAAAGGTTTTCAAAATCATTGCGATGCTGCGGTTCAAACATTGGGTCTAAGAGTTCACGAGCTCTCTATCCTAGGTGGCAAACCTCTAATGCCTTTACCGAGTACAGCTGCCTCTACCCCCGTTTGTTTGGCCTGGCTATCGCATTCAGCTTTGAGTTGCTGGAAGACAACATCAAGTCGGTGCGCCTCATTGAGAAGAAGGTCCAGGCCTTTGTTCAGTATGTCCTACAACAAATGCCTGACCCGGATCAAGTTCTAAGAAATGCTCAGGAGTCCAGGGTTGAAAGCGGAGCTAGTTGTTGAAATTGTTTGAGTACTCGACTCATGATTTCTGCTTCCAAGATAGCAACTCAAAAATCTTTGATTGAATATGATTTATTGTAACTTCATATGCATGATTTCCAGTGTGCAAATAAAGACAAATATATATATATATATTTATTTATAAATGTTTGTTCAAACAAAATAAACAAATACACACACATATATATATATGTACAACAATGAAACATGTATATTGGATACACATATATATATGCATTACATTCATTATGATGTAAACAGTATGTGCTTATTTGTTTGGAAATAGTTCTGTACAAATTCTTTTGTTCTGAAGCTTTCGCAACCTATTGGCACACAAGTGTTGGTCCCATTACTCAGCAGATGACATTCCCTCAGGAGTATCTGAATGCACATCCGGGGCAGCGCATTGATGAAGACCCTGGATGGCCTGGTGTAGATAGGTATGTTGCGCCAGCTTTGGGTGCACAGAGAAGATCTGAGATTCTTCGCTTGGCGAGGGAGAGACGTGCTGCAGAGAGAGAAGCAACCAAGAAAGCCACCAAGAAAGCAACCAAAGCAACCAAGAAAGCAACCAAAGCAGACAAGAAAGCAACCAAAGCAGACAAGAAAGCAACCAAAGCAGACAAGAAAACAATCAAGGAAGAAAGCAAGGAAGCCAACGAAGCCAAAGAGCAAAGACAAGCAACCACTTCAAGAGCCAAACCAGCTGACCAAGTTCCAAAGGCCGACCAGGACAAGCGCATATGGAATTGTCTACATCAAGCCTCCAGGACTGTTTCAAGACATCAGCAGATCTTTGAAACGACATCTGTGGGTGGTTGGCTGCACCTTCCCATTCAATTCCTCAGTCAGTAGCACATCAGTGTTTGTCTATATTTTACTTATATATACTTGGACATGTCAACAATTCTAAACACATAATATTATATAATATATTATTACACAATGCACATATGGATGCGGCCAGAAACCTCACAGCTCAATCGCTGCTTAAAGTTTATCACCCACTACAACTACCTGTGCAGGATGGCATCGACTTCATCTTCATCAAGCTCTGGACCCCCTGCTCTGCGATGGGAGGCCTTACCCTCGGGGCTATTGAAGAGTGGCCAGTGGTGGTAGTTAGCTTCAACTAAGGAACAGAAGTGATGAAAACAAGACACCCAAACCCATGCTCTGAAGCATTAGTATGGTAGCTGACATTCCCTTGCCGGATCAGGCCCTCTCTTCGAACGACGACGATGTCCGGGTGAGCATTGATTTGGACGATTGAGGCCAGCATGACTAACTTGTTATGAATCAAAGAAAAACAGTTCCGCTGGTACCATATAATACTTATCCTATTCCAATGAATGAGTTGCAGTAGTAGCAAAGAATACACCCATGACAGTGTTGCTGATAAATGGACTGCTGAACTCCAAATAGCACGGTCGCTCCTGCCTTATTTATTCTTGTCTTTCTTTCTTTCTTTTCAGCTCTCTCACTCTCAGTCTATTGCTCTTGTAATGTTGCATCATTCGGTTTTATGGTTGGGTACTGACCAGGTGTGGGCGAAGGGCAATCAGTGCTTGTGGTTTCATCAAACCGCAATGCTGGAGGCTTGCACTTCTGATGTGGCATTTGGAATGTAAATATTTGGAGAGTATAGGATTCCTGTAAGAAAAATTACCAGGACCTGAAATGGAAAACCAGATCAAATATGTAAAAGTAATAGTTTTCTAGATTATTAGTAATCATGGTTCCTTGTGTGTTTGGTGAGCTTTCGCGTTTCATCATTTTGGATTTTATTTGCCCATTGCCAATTGCAGGCTGCCTTGCAAGCCTTTGCGCGCTGCATCGCTTACCCATGTTGCAGGCAAGGCCTGTGCTGACATTAATGAGTATCAACTGAAGAGCCAACATATGCATTGAAATTAATTTTGTAATCTTTGATTGACAGATGGTGATGTATAATAATTACAGACAAGCATTGTTTATTACTACCATCCATTCTTTCACCAGATTCTCTGTACATTCCATGGATGAAACAAAGTCAGAGTAAGTCATGCAGCTCATCATTCGTGCCAGAACTCTGCAAATTAGTACTTGTAAAACAATGATCAGATATATACCAGGTTACAGGCTACAGGTATTTCCCAACCCCATTACACTTGGTGAGTAACCATTCACCAGCCATGCTTCTCCCGGCTTCCAGGTCCATCTGCTTTATTTTCGAAGCTGTCGTGACCCAGAACTTCTGAAAGGGTTGGGAAGAGGCAGTGCAGTGATACCCCACGGTTTCATAAACAGTAATCAGTAATTAATAAACATCAGTTATTCCATTTTGGTTCTTGGTTGTGCGAGGGATCATACTGAAAGTGATTTTGGGGAAATGCCATTAAAAACTGACTCATTATGGGGAAACTGCTGCTTCACAACAATTTAATTTGCTTTTAATTTGGATTTCACTATCTAATTCGACCTCAACTAGCGATCTCCCGTTTGCACTAAATTGTGCAAAGTGAATCAGATGGAGTGAAGCCAAAACAAAACAAGAGAATTAGGACTGGACTTTGCAGCGGATCACTGTGAATCGAATGAATCCCATAGACATCAAACAGCAGCTTGGGGTCTTGAAGCTTGAAGTTTTTGCACTTGCTATTTATACTTGTGTTGATGCATAGTAGTTTATATCTCGAGCTTGAGCTTCTCCTTCGTTCCTAGCCTTTCGTCTCCTGGTTAGTTGGTTCCTGTAACATGGGAAAACGAGCCAAGAGCAGAGACTCCAAGCAGAAGAAAACGGAGAAGGCCAAGGATGATAAGCGAAAATCCAAGAAGGACAAGAAAAAGAAGCGTTCCTCATCATCTTCATCAAGCAAATCCGAAGACAAAGATCTAGCAGAGACAGCTCAAATTGCTAGCACTTTTGGAGTGAATCTCAGCTCAGACTTACTTGAGCCAGAAAGTGTCAATGGTTAACATCATCATGTAGTACGAATTAGTCCACTACAACTAATGGGGTCCAACATTAATATTGTGCGTATGGATACTTTATTCAGTAAATAATGTATCATACATATTATGAGAAACATAGTATTATTAGATCATGGGTCTTTGACACTGCTGACTTAAATCATGAAATTGTACAACAATCCTTGATTATAATATGCTAGCCTCTAGCCATCTCCCAGGAAGGCGAAGTCCCTCTACTTCACCAAATCAGTGAGCAAGGTCGCCGACATCCCTACTTATCTTCTCGCGACCTCTTTGTCTGGAGTGGTGAAGGAACTCACTCCTCAAACCTTGTTCCGCTGTGGGGGAGAGTTGTACGAGGTCCTTTGGCAAAAGTAGGTTTTGCATGAGGTTTGCAAATTAGTACTTTTTTGTTGCCCAGGGTATCCATTATCTAGGACTATAATTTGCTCTATGATCAAATTAAATCAACAATGGAGAGTGCATGCTAGCAAACAAGTGGTACAACTAGTAGCATGTATATGGATCTATCGGGGAAGATACAAGAGATTATCTATCAGAACTGTTTGGTTTGAGTCCCCAAAGCAGGTTCGGAAGAGGACTTTGCAGAGTGTTCGTTTAGATGGGTCGGCTGATTCGCTGAAGCTACGTGTGGAGCTTTCTCAGAAGTTAGCTGTAGCAGAGCGATTGTGGCGAGACCGATTGCTTTGGTTTTTGGAGCAAGGCAGGGTTCTAAATTGCATTGAAACAAATACCAATGTTCGAATTATCAACATGAAGCTCCACTCACCATCAGTTTCACCATGAATTGGTTTCTTCGTTACACCCTGTCAGTCGCTTCCATGACGGATCTCTCAGTGTGCTCTCAACACGAATCAATCATGAGTCTGAGGAGGATGGGCAGTTCTTTGCAGCTGGGTCAGGGGGAATCAGGTGTCTCCCAGATTCGTTTCAGTTGGAGCCCCACTAGACATTGTTAATACGTATCAGTTTGAGTAAGTAAAAGCGGTTGCTTTGATTTATTTATGTCATGTGGTATCCCACAAGGAATCTTTGGTATCTTTACACTATTACCTACTAATTCTCTGGCAGGAGTTTGGCGGAGGAAGTTGGTGCTAAACAAGAACTCCCTATGTGGCTGATTCAAATGAAGAATAAGCAGGAGGAGTTTCAAAAGGAGGCAGCGAATGACATGAAGAAACAACAGAAAGAAACAGAGTTTGTGAACAGTGATGGTGAAAGCCATCGCAAATCAAAGAAGGCTAAGACACGGAAATCAAACAAGTCGGAGAAGAAGATGAAGAAGCCTGCTTCAAACCGTGGCAGCGATGATGAGGTGGATTATTGAAAACACATTGTTTACATGAATTATTTACCAACAAAGCTAGTCGATCAAACTAAGTATTGGGTTCATGATATACTGCCCCAATTAGATTGCAATTGCATTCCATCCATTCCCTACAGGATTCAAAATCAAGTTCGAAGACATTTGATTTGGAAGACTATCAAAAGAGACAACGTGTGAAAGCACTCCGAAAGATTGGGCAGGCAAATGACTTGGATTTGTACCAGGGCCGCTTTGCCAGAGCAAAGCCAAACCCAGTGGGTAGCAGCACCAGGGCTCCTTCCACTGTTCGCTCTGATACCCTGAGTGGAGATGACACCTTGAAACGGTTTATCGACAAGGAGTTGAAAACGTTTTTCTCGAACAAGAACGATTCTTCACTATTCCTCAAAGTGCTCAATGCTGATGGAATTGTTTCTTGGCTACTATATTAACTAATTTAAATCCAAGTTCCATTATGTGATCATACTACTTAGTAAATCCAGAACCTATGTTGAGTACCAGGAGCATATGCAGGCATTTGTTTTAATACACTAGGTATGCAACAAAAACATACTGCCATGTTTTCATCAGTGTCATCGCAATGCTCTTGCCTAGGAGACTACAAGGTGCTTCGTGGACGCTATCCATGATGGGTGGAAACCTGAAGCTTCTTGTGTGGGAGCTGAGGCCCAAGAGTATGTGCAGATGATGTCTTGGGTTGGAAGGCAATCTGCCATGAGATTGGTGAAGCATCTTCAAGCGAATCAGGACTAACCTTGTTTTCGTTGTTCAACTGCTGTCCCCCCCACCACTTTTCAAAGGATTCTCCTCTCGAAATAAACTACTAATTAACTTGTATCAGACACATCTAGCCCCAATGTTCAATACATCATACAATATCCATACCATTTGCTTCGCCGCAGCAACTTTCTCATGAGGACGATTTGCTACAGCGTTTGACATTGGAGGATGAGGCGAACATTCAGGATGCCCTCGAGGCAGGTGAAGGTGAGGGAGAACCTGACGCTGAGGAATCTGAGAAATCTGACAGTGGGGAAGATGGTGAGTCCACTTCACGTGGAGTGAGAGCTACTCCACATGTCAGATTGCCCAGCGACATGAAGTCTGGTAGTCATTAATCCTGGGACTCCTCCAACATGTATGCAAGAGTATTAGTATTAGTTGTGTAATTAATTAAGCTCACATTAATGATGCACTTTTGGAACGCAATATGTTTGTCTATTTTACTACCTGTCATAGGTCATTGGAATCTCCAGGGTAATTTTGTTGCTGCAGCAGCATTTGCCAAGTAAGTAGCCAGCGTAGCGCCCAAGGCTTAGGCATGTGTGAGTGTGCACGTTTGCCTATGATGTGGGTTCTTTTTAATGTACATCAAATCAATCGCATCTTACTTACTACATGTTCCCAGCACATGACTTGTAGTATTCTGTGTTGATGTGCAAACACTCGCACGGAGCTGAGGGTATAGCTTGCGAAGTATGGCATTGATCAAAAGCTTGGGGTGAGGAAAAATGCATGCCAAAGACTTTTCTTGTCTTCATTCAACACCTTGCTTTAACATTCCGCTTGCTTCACGTGAAACACAAGACAATTTGAGGTGGTTTCATTGGCTTTGCTGCCTTAGCCATTTGGGGCATCATTAGTTCCACTTAGCATCCCAGGGTCCTTTCGTCCTTTTGTGTCTTCCGGTGTTCGATGGCTACTCCAGAAGAATTCTTGAGTATGCAAAACAGCCAGCTCGAATTTGGTCCTGGCGTGTATGGTCCCTGGACCATGAAGTTACACATGAGACGATGGAGATACGAAGCCCTGTACCCTCATTTGGCTGATGCAATCACTCGACCTGACCAGGCCAGGGTTCCTAGGCAAAAACTCATTCGTGATTTTAATTGGAACATGTTTGAGAATTAATACTGGGAAAACATATGTGTCCAAACACAAATTTGATAGAGACAGGATAGGAATAGTAATAGAACTGTCCATACTTAAAATGATTCTCAAGTCCCCTTCAGGATCAGCTCGCAACGCAAAGCCATCGAGATGCTTCTGCTTGTGATGTTGGCAAAGAGGTATTGCCTGCCTGTTTGTTTCCAAGGGTGGGGTTGTGGAGGGAGTTGATCGATGGAATTCTTTTGGACCATTCATCTTCAGTGCTTGGAGTGTGCTCAGAAAAGCCACCAATCCATTGACATGTTTTGCTCAAGAACCTTTTTCATTGCGATTCCCCAGTTGTCCATTCTTGCGGTATTGAAGCCATGGATTTGCCCTTCCTTCATTGCCAGATCGTACCTAGCCTTTGTTGGAAGTTTGCCAGCGTCCACAAGTCAGCGATCACCCATGTGCTTGGCATCGTGTGTTCTTTGACACACTTTCTGGCACAGTTCCCTGAGGATGTGCAGAAGATGCAGCTGCATTTGCAAAGGTGGCTCCTTGTGACCCAAGAAACACTTAGCGAAGTGTATGGAGTGACGGTGTGTGGAGATGATGACTTTCGATACCAAGACTGCCAAGGTCGAATGTTGCAGCCAGAGATCCGCCTCCAGGAGTTGAACATCGCTTTGAGCGAAGAGTTGAGTGGGTTCAAGAAGGTTGCGATTGCTTGGTGGTGCGATCAAAATGTTCATGAAGGACTTCGCCTTGAATACTGCATGTATGGGCTTATCGCAATGTTGGAGTCACCGAAGGCACGTGGGATGCCTCAAAAGGATGTGCTCCTGGCTTGGTTGACTGACTTGAACCATGCGCTCTTGGAGAAGAAGACCATGCCGAACGAAGTCTAGCTACAGTATTTTAACTTAGCTAATTAAGACCGCAGTGGTGCCACTTGTGCCAACAGCCTGGGGGGTGAAAAAGAAACACAGGTTGGTGTGATGGAACCGTTTGCCTTTTGCACTTTGATGGTGAATCCAGTGATGTCATGCCCAGTGAAGGTTTCACCGCTGTTGCAACTTCCTGTGCTTGGCATGCATGTCTTAGCTTGACGAGTCATTAGTTATGAGATATGCATTGAAAATATCACATCATGAATTGTGAGATACATTGAACATTTCACATCATGAAGTGTGAGATGCATTGAACATTTCACATCATGAAGTGTGAGATACATTGAACATTTCACATCATGAAGTGTGAGATGCATTGAACATTTCACATCATTGAACATTTCACATCATTGAACATTTCACATTATGAGATTGAGTGAACATTGTCAACATTGCTTCGCAATGCTCATTGCCAGGTGGAAAAGCTTTCAAAGGACAAAGCTGAGGATGCCGGCAACGACACAGACCTGAAAGTTTGTGCTACTTCAAGTGAAGATTCGAATGAAAATTCGGGCTAAATTAGTTTGTTAGGCTTTTGACTTGACTGGTCAGGTTCAGAAATTGCAATGCAATTCATTCCCTGAGTAGCAATAGGTACTCAGAGCGACCATGTTTGAATCTGATTTGATGGACATGGGAAGTGCAAAAAGCAGATCTTTGCGAGATCAGTTCTAGATGTCACTGTTGGGTACCTTGGATGGTTGAAACACAAATTGGAGGTTTGGGGTCCTTGGGGAGATAATTATACTATACTTTATACATTCTATGGCCCCAACCATCACCACCAACGTTCTCCTGTACCACAATCGTTCTCCTGTACACAATCGTTCTCCTGTGCAACAATCGTTCTCCTGAGCAGCTCCGTTCTCCTGAACAACATCGTTCTCATGGCAACAATCGTTCTCCCGGGGAACAACGTACTCCTACCATCAATCGTTCTTCCACCGTGGATCATTCTCGTTGAAATTGGTGGCTGAAGACGTGAGAAAAAAAAAAACTCATTTGCAATAGAAGTAGGTTCCGCGAGAAGAATGGGAGAGTCTGGGTTTTGAAGCTCAAACACTAGGAAAAATGACAGCTGTCCCAACATCGTTCTTCTGGCAAAAATCGTTCTTCTGAACTCAACGACCCCAAAAATCTCAGGAGTTTGTTTTGAAGGAAAAATC
Organism: Symbiodinium kawagutii; assembly: GCA_009767595.1. Classification (NCBI taxonomy): domain Eukaryota; class Dinophyceae; order Suessiales; family Symbiodiniaceae; genus Symbiodinium; species Symbiodinium kawagutii. The sequence continues at coordinate 651,201 of VSDK01009457.1, forward strand.
AGGAGAATGATTGAGTCTGTGGTCGCTGTGGTCGTGCTCAAGCTCAGCCTCGGGGATAATCTGGCAGGGGAAGGGGGGATCCTTGCTTGATTGGTCCCAATGGAGCCGGAAGTGGAGGCTTCAAAGCCTTCTGTGCAGCTTTGCGACGAGGTGAGATTGGTGGAATTCTTTATTTACTATACATGTACATGGCATGCCAAAAAACAATAATGTATTCATTTGTAGACACTCGCATAGCAGTTGTCTAGACCATCAGTCATTGGACATTGTTGATCAATCGGTTATCTACTTCTAAGCCACTTGTGATACTATTACCATTGTTGGGTGTTGAAAACCTGTTAACAAGCAACCAGTCAGCCTGCAATCTAGATTTATAGATGACATCCTTGGTTACAAATGATGCTGTTGTAATGTTACGGGTTTTCAAATCAACATTTCAGGAGGAATGGATGAGGCAACTGGATGAGCTCATGAGAGCAATCCCAGAAGTTTTCGATGATGATCCTGCTTCTGAAAATGCTCGTGAAGTTGCCCTTTTGGATTTCAGGGATGCAGTAGCGAAGAGATGGGTGGCAGTGCGGAACATTGCTGGCCAACTACATGCTGCTGAATATGATGAATTGGTTCTGAGCACCAAAAGAGTGGTAGCTGGTTTGGTTACACGGTATGGGGCTGAGGTAGCATTTGCCCCCTTTGCTGATCTAGTCTTGCCCTTTCCAGATCCAGTCAGAACGACTTGCCCCCCTGACCATGGACAGCTTGTGAGCTTGGCTGATGTTGACACAACTACAACCAGCAGAAAGAGTGGAACATCGTCAACAGCGTCAAGTATGGTGGGACATGAGTATAGATTTTTGACCACTTCACTTGGAACATGGACGTGTCTTGTGGTTGCTTGGTTGCCTTTCTGATGACTTTATTGTTTTAATTTGGGCCCAAGGACAGAAAACAACTAATGGATGGTGTGTTATGTGAGCAGTTGCTTGGTTGTTTTGATTAACAAGCTTAAGTGAGCAAATATAATCAATCGAATTTGCCACCCATCCTACCTAACTTGCAGTCCAGAACACCAGGTTGAGAAAGAATCTGACTCAGCAGATGGTTACCGGAACTATCTGTCGCTAGCTGAAGTGTACCAGCTGAAGACACCTTGGACGCAATGGTTTACGAAGAACTACTGCAGTGTCTATCTTCCACTGGCTGAAGCTTTGGGCATGAATGTCGAAAGGCATGCCCTCTGACAGCATTTGTGAATCTTAACATGTCTCAATCCAAGAATGAGATATTTCCATTTGTTTCGGGGTGAAGCTCATTAATTAATCTATTTGAGTGGTGGTTGGTTCCGGTCAATGACAGGTTTCCAGAATCATGAATTGGATCAAGTTGTTATTCTGTTCATGGCTCAGGTCGCTCGCAGGCCATCGTACAAGGGGTCAGCCATGACAAAGGTGCAGTTGCCTTTGGACTCAGCTACAGTCATTGGTGTGGTGGCCATTTATGGGACCATTCTGCCTGCTCAGGGTTTGAAACCAGATGCATTGAAGCAGATCGCTGCATGCTTCGAGACCATGGGTAAATGTGCGAACATCAATGACACGTGGAATGTGGTTCCTGAAATTCCAATGGCAATCCTTCCCGTGGAGAACAGCAATGTGAGAATCTCTACACTTACTTCAATCCTCAAGACCTTGAACCTGATGCCAAGCAGGTTTGGGTGGTTACTAAGATTGTCTACCAATAAATTGTCCCTACAAAGAAAATTAATTGAACTACAAACAATGTTTTGTTAACTATTGGAATTATACTATGCTTTTGTTGCCTGGGCATTCTGAATGTTTTCATCCAATTAATGTAGTTACAGATGAGAAAGTTACCAATAACGTTGTGAGGCTGTTCGTAGGTATTTGCAATTCAAACCTCTTGCCCTTCGCCAGGCTTCTGCGAAAGCTTCCTGATGGTGCTGATGCCCGATCAGTGCCACTGAGTCACTTCTTGGTGGCTATGTTTCGAGCTCGAGGTGATAAGGCTTACCAGGATGCTCCCATTTTTGGTCGATTGCTACGCAGACTGGTTCACAAGTTTTGTCAATGTGTTGAAGTGGCTATTGAAGGACATATGTCTTCAACATGTCCCAAGAGGGAGGGCAGGGGCTCCACTGCTCACCCCCATTCAAGGGCATCGCGTTTGCGGGGGAACAAAACTTTGGCACTACAGTGCATTGATCGTTTCCTCAGCAAATCTGGTGGCTTTGTCACCACGAAAGACATGCAACTTCATGAGCTGGGAATCAAGGATAACCGTTCATTTGGAAACAGAACAACATCAGAGTACTGCGCCAAATTGCTGGCGAAGAATGCAGAATTTCTGTCGAAGTATGATGAGTCAACCGAGTGGAAGACCCTCAACTGCTGTTTCGACATGGCCAGCGTGTGCCATGAACACGCAGCTCAATTGAATTATTTGTTGGTTTGTTGTTTTCATAGTTCTGCTGAAGCAATCAATTGTTTGCTGGGTGTTGGGTACCTATGTGAGTGAGTGTTTGTGTTAGTTTGGGCGGTGTTTCCAACAACACATATGATAAAATATAATGAATGTGTATATATATATATATATTTTTAATATTAACATATCATAACTACTATCTATATATAAATACAAAAAAGAAACACATATAAAGCTATATATTTATATTTATGATATATATATATATATTTATTTATTTATTTATTTATTTATATTTTATTATCTATGAGAAACATGAATATAAATATAAATATATATATATATATATATCAATATATATATATTAAATATATATGTACATAAATCTTTATAAATATATATATATATTAAATATAAATATATATACATATAAATCTATGTATGTATCAAACATTTTCCTGTCAATGAATTGATAATCCAGTCCTTGTAGTAATATCTAGTGTGTTTGGTTTGGTAGTGAAGCAATGAGTACTATTTCCAAATCAACCCAGCCATCTAAGGTATTGTCCATCGTGTTCAGAATGGATTCGCATCAATGGGCGGGTCCAACACAGATTGTACCTCTCGGTCCGAGTCAGGCAGAAGCTGAAAAAGCACTCCAAACATTGCGGGACTATTTGGCAGGAAAGATTCCCCAAAAACCTGTGAGTCAGATCACTGCGAGTGTGGATAGCTTCAAGTGGAAGGAGTACAGAACCAGTACCAAGAACATGCTGATTGCGCTCAGCAACAGCATCCAGCAGGTCATGCCCAAAGGATTCAGTATGAAATCATTTGTGCCTCCAAATCCATTGCTACCAACTGTGTCCATTGAAAGCCGTGTCAAACTGACAGATGTGGAAAAACAGGCAATGGGTCTTGAATGCTCCAAGAGGGATCTCTTTTCAGTTTTCAACCATCGGACATTTGAGGGACGAAATGAGTTCTACCACCACGACAAGTTTTGGCATCTGACATTTAGTGCAGACGAGGGTACAGAGGCGGGGGATGACAAACTTGTTGGCACAGGCTTTGATGATCAAACCTTTATCAATGCCACCTGAGTACAGTAAGAAATAGCCCAGATATCATGGTTTAACATTGCTATCCAAATAATTCATCCGCTTACTTACTTCATAAAGGGGGTGACTCAGAAGAATTACTGAATGATCTGATCTCGCCCAGGGCTTTCTCGTCTACTTGCACTTGTCAAATTGCCAGCTCTGGGTGGTCATGTGGCCAGACCTGTTTCACAAGATCAGCAGGAAAACCAGCATGGCAATCTCACTAGCCCCTGACGGACAAAGCCTACTCAGGAGAATCACACGCCTCTTCAGGACACTGAGGGGACCATGGAATTCCAGCAAGTTTGGCAAGACCATTGCTGAGGCACGTCAGCATCTCACTCGGGCTTTGGAAAGGAATGATCAGGCTGCTTGGGATCTAGTGGACCTCTATTTGCCATCGATTTGCCGGGACATGGAGATAGCTGAAACAGAGCATTCCAGGTCAGCTGTTCTCGATGTACTGAAGAAGAGGGGAGGCAAGGGTTGAACGAAAATACATTCGTTCACTTTGGGATGATGAAATGAAAAGTATATGGGATTATTATAGTACTACTTGTTTGGTGGCTACATTAACATCGTAATGCAGGCTGTATCCTGCACCCCCACAAGTATGATTTTAATCTGGATTGGTTTATGTTGAATTGTACTGTGTTTTGAACTTGAAATCACTAGCTCATCCAGACTCACGACTACAAGTCCATTAGGGATAGCAAAGTATAACAACCCACGGAACCCAAAGTGATGTTTCAGTATAACATCTATTGTAAACCAATTCTCAGTCCAAATGTAATTTAGTCTTCTAAGCACTCCAAGTAAATCTGATTTGTTTCAAGATCAGATCATTGTAGTCTCACCGCATCCAAGGTCTGAACATATGTTGATTGATGATGGTGGTTTACAGTCAAAAGGGAAGACAAATGATCCAGAATGCTGACAATAGTGTTTTCTATATTCATTTAGATATCCACTAGCGGGCCAACACTCTTGTTGATTCATCTTCAAAGGGATCTTAGCTCAGTAAGGGAGGTTTGGCGTCCAACTTATTACAGTTAAACCCCAAGCAAATGAATCAAACAGAAGGTTTCCGATGAGTAAACTGAGAGATGTACTTGTTTTTATCTTTGCTTGTGATCTGGCACTTGGTATGCAACATAGAAGAGTACGTGTCGACTATGCATCCTGAAGATGTAGCACAAAATATCATATGGCATGCATACTTTGTTGCCTACATAAACAACATTCAAATAGATAGGTTTATAAGCACATATATACCATATACACACACTAATACATACACACACACATATATATATATAATATATATACATATATTGATGCCCAAAATATAACATTGATTACATGCGAAAGGCATGTATACAATTTATCAACCTACTGACCTGACTACCTACCTACTTCCCTAGCGTTGCCTACCTACCTACATACATTCATTACATGCATAAATACATCTTTAAACCAATTACCTTCTATTTCCAGAGATTCTATGTTTGAATTTATTCCCTGTTAGGATCTCCAAATGTCGAGTCTTGCGGCTACAAAGACAGCCGCTGGTGGTCATTCTACGACCACTCGGTGAAGTGGAACCAGATGTGGCATATCGAGCAGCTAGTGCACAGCTACGCCTTTTGGTTGGATGGGAAATCACCTTGGAACCTATCCCCTTACAATGAAGAATCTGCAGGTGAACCAAATGACACCAACTCGCTGCGTCAGGCTGCATGGAATGCGCCTTGGTTCTAAGACAAAGGCCTTTCATTTCTGTATCCAATTGGTTTTGATTAAGTGTCAAGTTTGGGGCAACACATGACAAAGTTTGGTTAGGTGGAATATTAAAACAAACAGGTTGTGCATATCATCTTGGATGATGAATGGGCGAGAATGTGAACTCTGAGTCTCATGGAAACAATGATGATGGAAATAATGATGGTGGTAACCAGGTAGCTGTGGTTTCCCAATCTAATCTGATATCTAATGGGCTGGCTAGTAGTGTAAAAGAGGTCGGGTTTCTGTCTTGCTCAATATTGGAATATATCATTGATATATACATTTTAATAATGGTTTTGACTCATCATGGAATGTTACAGTAAGATATTACAAAAAGTGACAGTGAGCAGCAACATAGATGACTGCAGCAACATATGGCAGGATATGGCAACAATACCATGAACGTAGCCCATAACGTTGTAAAGTGTTTTGGTCAGTTAGAAACATACATATTGAATGTATTTTGCACAATTACGATGTTTAAAAAAGGAGACTAGCATCTGAAGTGTGCGTGTGTGTGCACACATAAGGATGTACAACGAGTCAATACCATAACTGTCTTGTATATCCCTTCAGGTGTGTTCAATGATAGTCACTTCCATGTTGAATTGTATCAGATCATTGGTTGGCCACGTTGAATCAGAATTGTAGTAGGCGATGTAGTATTGTAGTAGTATTCTGTAATAAATCAGCTGGATAAACCACGGTCCTGAACAAAAACAACAGTGGCCATAGCTTGCAGGAGTTTGTGCAAAATGTATCCAAGGTCCTGTGCTTAGCCAAAGAAAAACCTTGAGTCAGGTCTAAGAATAGTAGGTTGTGATACTGCATACAGGTTTCAAGATATTGATATGTGTGCTTATTGCTTGTTGTTTTGTTACCTTTTGACCATCTCTACAGTAGTTTGGTTGTCCAGATATGATTGCACAAGTCCCAATTCTAACTGCAAACCTATGTCACTAGCAGACAACATCGACTAGGCAGCAGCAGGCAATCATTGAAGGAAAAAGACAGGAAGGTTTGAGGAACATAGGAAATGATGTGGGGGTTATTGGCATTGGTATTTATCAGATACTACACAAGAAAGAAAGTGTTATAGTGCGTTGAAGAGAGATTATGTGTAATTCCAAACTTCATACTACTAGTATTAAACTCATTGGTGGATTTAGTAGTTGATATTGATTTTTCAAAATTGCACAGACCATGTGACCATACCCTATACAATTGTTTTTTTGGGTTTGCTCCTGGGTGAAATTGTCCCAAGGTACTTGCTGACGACCGGAATCAAGACATGGTTCGCAGCTTGATCAGCGTCTTCGCACCAGCTCGAGAGTTCACTGGCCAGTACGAAGCTTTGTTTAAACATATTCGGAGTTTCTCTGATTTGCCCTCTGATTTACTTTCACACATAATTGGAATTTCCATTCTGACACCCCTTCCTTTACCCAGAAACCAAACTTTGTTCCAGAATGGACCTTGTCTTCACACACAATTTGCTGACTTCGTTTTGCCTAAGAACCACGATGTGCAATCATCAGCAAATGGATGCGTGAAGCATGGAGTTGCTTTGGCTTCTGGCCAGTGCACAAATAAGCTCATGGAGCTACTCGTCCTGATTCATTTAGTTCGAAATGCGCCTGAAGTTTCGCAGACGGTGTTGCTAAGTTATCATGAGATTTTCATACCTGTGTATTCATATGACAATGATGCCAGTTGTCATTTGAATCTTGCACTTCTGCATTGTTATTTTATGTGAGATGCAAATCATAATATCCATATTTGTATTCCTGTAAATCTTTGGAATTAACTGACTTGACTGACCTTGTTATAGCAACGGTACCTATGTGATCTGAAATAACCGACTGTGGGAAGTGGGAAATGCAGGAAGACTTTGCGCATGAATCTGGGAGAGGATTGCTTGCTGCGAATCAACGCGCTTGGCGATGACCCTGAACACCAAGAGATGCGTGAGTTTCACTCGTGTCTTCTTCTTGGGCAACTGCGTGCCTTGTGGGAGACTGCGACGCATCATATGTCTTATCCCTGGCATGTGATTGTCTCCCTGGACAGGCGCAAACTTGCAGAGCTTCTCAGGGAAATGAAGACGGTGTGGTCTTTTGTTCAGACAGTGGTTGATGTCCTGCCAGCATCTCATCCACTGGGCAGGGCACTGGCTTTCACACGATTCCAGTCTTTCAGGGACGTCTTCACCAAAGCTGAGCCACTTACAATCAAAAAACAAAACATTTAGGGTTGTGTGAGTGTTTCTATCATTCTCCAGTGGTTGCCGAGATTTCACGTAGATTGTTTGTATTTATTCATTGAAAGTCAATTGCTTATTTGGACCATCCACAAAACTATCTGAGGCATTTCCAGTTTGACCCCAGTCGCATTGATGAAGAGGTCGCTGTTGGCTTCATGCGTGTGGTCAACTGCATTTGTGGAATCACAAATCGCACCACAGACTCTTTGTTGTGCAGCCTCCCGTCAGAACTGGCTTTCAATGATCTTCGGGATTGTGCCAAGAGATCACGCAAGAGCCAGTCAGTTCGGCCTGAAGACCTTCACTGCGCAGCCTCGAAAAGTTCGGTTCGCAGGAACATGAACTGTGGCATCTTAGATCTACAGGATGCTGACTGGTCAGTGCCCATGGACAAGAAGACCATGCGATCCACAGTCTTCAATGGCTTTCGGCAGAGTGATTGTTCGCTGGGAATCAGTGCAGATGGTCTTACCCGTCATCGGGTGAACCATGTCCTGACCAAACCCCACATCTTCTCTCAGCGCTTGGAACTCTTTGATGCGCTTGTGGACGTATACCGTGGCTTGCCTGATGCAGATGACGAGACAAAGCAGGATGCGGTGATGAAATGCTTTCAGACTGGATGGGTCTCAGAGCTTGTTCCCATTCATTGGTGTGTTGGCTTTGTGGATGACAAGGTGGCTCCCGATACCAGCCATGCCATTGTTTTGAGATCAGGTCCACACCATTTACTTTGCATGTGGATGAGTGCTGGCGATGACAATGACAAGGAATCCTTGAGCTTTGTCCATGGCTACAACACGAAGCCTTTCAGAATGGCAGTGGACGACTTTCAAAAGCTTCGGGTCGCCCAGCCAGTGCCATCAGTGGGCACGAAAGGATCTCTGGTTTGGAAGTTGGGGGATTGGATGGCCCTCAAAGACTACCTTGCAGACCATGCTATGTTGGAGATCAGCGCTGCTTTGTTGTCCAAGGTTTGCAGTGCTCTCAAGCTCAAGGGTCACTCCAAACTCAACCACAAAAACCGCGTGGAGATGTTCCTTCGGTACATGGAGCGTTCAGAAGAGTTCATCAAGGAGATTCTGGACTCCATACCAGACTCAGTGAAAAGAAAGGTTGCCAGACAGGACTGTTTTCGCAGACACATGTTTGGTGCCACAAGTATTTTAAAAGTTTAATTCCTTGGGGGAAATAACAAAACTTCTCCACAGAAACATTAACACTTATCAGAGTTTCTTTGCTCAGGATGATTCTGACGATGGTGAACCAGAAGATCAAGATGACGTTCTTGGTGACTGTGACAACCCTGAGGGAGAAGAGGAGCTACTTGAGCTCTTGCAAGTCCCCGAGGCCAATGACACAAGCACCCAACAGGGTGTCCAAGCAGACCAAGATCACGCTGGCAGCGAAGATGTTCCAATGGAGAGTGAAGAATTGGAAGCCCGTAAGGCAGGATTCATTGTTTGATCTATTTTGTATATTTATCAAATCATGAAATGCCTTCTTAATTATTCATTATTATTGTTATATTTTCTTGGGCATTGGTTAAACATTGACATTTGTCATTGAATTTGAAAAATGCTTAAGTTAATAAGGGTGTGTTCTTTAACAATGGATGGATGATATGACAATTGCTAGAAATCATATGAAGGAAGAGGTTTGTTAACATGTTTTGTGAATTATTCACAATTCCTACTATTCCAGCCAATGCACTTTGTCAGGTGCGGGAAGATGGACCACACGCTCCAGCTGGTCTTGGCCCCAACCGGGGTAAAATTGATCCAGCTGACTTGCCTCCAGGAGTTTGGGCAAACTTCGGGAACCCACTTCAGGCGAGCCCCTTTGTTCAGGTCCATTTGCCATTGGGGATGAAGTGCAATGGTCGCAAGACTAGGGCTGTTAGCTTTGTGGATGACTCCCTTGCCAGTGCTGGTGCTAGATGCACTACTCGCAGCAAAGATGCTGCCATCAGAAGTGCGCTGGCATGGGCCTGGGGTTGGTACAATTCTTTAAGTTCTGGGGAGCAGCATGCTGTGAAAACGGCAGCTGCAGGTGCTGCTGAAAGGCAGCCAAAGAAACAACGTATCACCTAAAGACGGAGGATATACTCCACTCTATGGGGTAAGGTGGAGGAAAAAGTCCAAGAGCGGGGCTGAGTGCGTTGCTATTGTTTTTCTTCAATTTGTGATGCAAAACGGAAGAAGTAGGATCAGCTATTGAGAATGGGGGAGTCTGCATTAGATTTATATCTAAAAACATAACATCAAAAAGTAGCTAGTAATGATTACTAGCGACTCAAAAATTTATCCTATGGTCATTGATAATGGCCAGGAGTGATTCATTGCGGGTGCCAGGAGTAATTACTTGGGGGTGACCATTGTTGATAGTGTTCACAGTTGTTCATTTATGTTGTTAAGGTGACGAACCATTAGGGAGTGTTTATCCATATTGTGATAGGAATGTTTCATTGCTACTCCAGTAGGATAGTAATCATTGCTACTCCAGTTGTTTATCCACATTGTTTAAGTTTCAATAAAGGTTGGAAATGGCTATTCCACATGCTTATCCATTGGAAGGAGCCCAGAAACTGACTCATGACCATCTAAGATCTTTGATGATCATTCGTGTCAATAAGAATAGGAAATTTAACCCCAACTCATTTGGATTCTGCGTGATGGTTGAAGTGCTTGGTGCGATGGTGATGCCTTCCAAATCATTAGGCTTGGCAATTCGACAACAGCGAATCATGATCATGACAGCTTATGGTTCACCATGGCCGGCTCACAAAGGTTCACCGTCGCTGTTCATACTGATCATGGTTAAGGATGAATGGTTGACGCATTTCAGCGCCGGATAAGGATGGTCAATGATATGATGCAAGCAAACCATGGTTGTTGACGGTTGATGGCCACTGGTTGACTATATAGATGGTTGCTAATACAAAACCATGGTGCTCGTGGACGCTATGCCATGACGGATACTATCGGTTGACCGCTGTGAACTGAAGCTTCATGTCATGTCGTGAGATACTATGCAACAATATACTCACGACAAGGCGAGCCCGCGAGTTGGAAGCTGGTTGGTCAACCATTTGAGTATGTAGTAGTAGTTCTATCTACTATTATTAGGGTAACTAGAAATTATCGTAGACATAGCTACTAGACTAATGATAATAGTAGCTATATCTAATGTTAGTTCTACTTACCCTGAGGCAACTTAGCTAAGTCTCCCACGTAGCTGACAAGTGCTGCCATCATCTCAGCGGCAAAGGCCGATCATTGGCTGGTTGCACTTCTCCCCACCATGCGACTCAGCGACCATGGATGAAAACCAGCGGTGAGTAGGCTGGTTGATGGTTTCAACCCATGGTGAACTAGTGGTTAATCATGGTTAAGAATGGTTAACTGGTGGTTATATATGGTGGATAATGGTTATAACTAGTGGTTAATAGTGGTTACATATTATATGGTAATAATGCTTGATCATGATCATTACTGCTTGATGGTTGAACCAAGCCTATGAAACATATGCTTGTCAACCAACCATTTGTTAACAGTTACTGTGGAAAATAAGAAATGTTTAAAACCACCAACCAGTATAAACGAACAACCCAACTGGTGTGGAAAGGGCCTACCGTTATGTACAAAGAGAATAGGAAGAAATCCACAAGGCATTTGTCCCAAATCAGCCTGCCACTCGCAATTGCTGTAGTCGCTGCAGGATTCATCTGGGCAGAGCGAGCAGCTTTGGTGTTCGCACAATGGGAGAATCATAGCATTCAGCCACGTTCATGGTAAATCATCCCGGATAATCATCATATTGAACCACCTGCAATGGTTCAGGTCAACAGCTAATTAGGTCAAGATCGATGGAAAATTGTTGGTGGTTTTTGTTGATGGTTATCTCAGGTTTAGTTATGATTCCTCAGGGATCACACGGTTATGGTATATCCATGGTAAATTTCTCAGGAATCACATAGATTCAAATAGTAGATTGTATAGTAAAAAATCACATGGTTATGAATAACCTCAAGACTCAGCATAACCTCCGGGGAACACTAGCTGCACGTGTGCTGCATGAAAACCGATTTCATGGATGAGGCAAGGCCTTGAGGTATGCAACAGCAACCAAACCATGGCTTCAGGATATCACAACTTGATTTGTTCAAACCCGGCAGAAGGATCAAATGGCCATGGGTCAATATTAACCAACCAACTAATCGGGATAATGACCAACCAATAACAAAGGAAAACAATTAACTTCAGCAACCAAGCAAAACTCAGTGGATCGTGCAACATCCAAGGTGCAAAAAAATGCACCACAAATCAACCTTGAAGGTTGCTCTGCAGAAAACCAACATAATGTTCAAGATTGATCCAGAGCCAATGGTAATGGTCAACATGCACATTGCACATGAAGTGCAAAATAGTGTTCCAATGCGTAAACAGTAAACGACAACGAAGAGTACTGCGTGGACATGAGGGTCTGTGCCAAATTAATGGCACCCCTAAAACCCGTGGTTTTCCTAGTAAAATGATCATTTTTTGGTGGGTTATGGTTACCCTATTTTGGCACATACCCATGTGGCTAGGGGTCAAAATCATGTACAGTAATTATCTATGAACAAAGTAGTCTTTCTAGGCACATCGACATACACAATTCTCGGATGGTTGGTAATGACCCCCATACCCAGCTGGGCTTCGAGCTTTCCAGACTGGGCGCCCCACTGTTCACTGGCATCGCTTTGTCCATGCAATCCACCGTCAAGGGCGATGAGCACGTGATGCTACGTGTCCTAGGGCCAGTTTCGATGCAAAAACTACGAGCCTTCCGTTGATCAACTCCTACCAACAACCACAATAAAGTTGTTAAGACAAAATCAATCACGAGTTTTTTCAAACGCTCTTTGTTGCACTGCAATGATCAAACCCATGAAAAAAACAACTACCTAATGGATCCTAATGTCATCTATGTGCATCTGCTAGCAAACATGAGGCAACTTGATGATCCACTCATGACCAGCCATTCGGCCCGACCTTTCACCCACTCCGCAATCAGTGGAACAGGTCGACCATGTGCCTTCCACCTGCACTGATGCCAACGGGGGCTGATGATGTCTCATAGTGTTGTTGGTCGTTGTTGGGTCATCCCCTAGTATTGCCCTCTGGTAGACTAATACGGCTGGCTGAAAAATCCACCATTTTGTGAGGGAAACTCTGGGACATAATCAATTTATGGTGGATTTCCATTGCCATCTTAGGTCACTAGAACGTAACCATCATTGTTCCACATATAGATCAACAAACACCATCATAAACCATCAGCAACAGGTTGTTGTTTCTGTTCTAAGTTCACGTTTTGGATTTTCAAACTCTCACTTTGCCTGGGTCTGAGCTGACTCCTACTACTTAATTACAAGGATCCAGAGTCAGTTTCTTGGCATGAGAACTATCAAAAGAGATTTTAAGCAAGGGTATGTAAGTGGAGGAGAGTCAATTTCCAGAAGTTCGTGCTTATCAAGCACTGTCAATCATGTCTTGGCCCACCGCGTAGTGGTCATATAATCCCCTTGATGTATGCGATTCCAGTCACCATGGAGTTTTTTTCCTCCTGTTTGGTCTGCAGAATTTTCACTTGAAACCTGTAATTTCCAATGGTAAATTGGTCACTAAGCATGCTAAAGTATTGACTATATTTGCTATTATATACTTAGAGTATTCAAACCTATACTCAACGATCATCATGACAACAGAAACCGCTGGAAGTCTGCCCCAAGCTGACCCAAAGGCAGCCACTGGTGGCGCGACAGCTTTGCTCCTGGGGCAGAACGGCTGGAACTGATACCCGGCCCCTTAACATGCTCGGGCCCTGATGAATTCCAAGGGAATGGTTGATGAAAATTGGTGGTGGTTGGTTGCTACTTTTGGCTGATCGTGGCTACAGCTAACAACATATTTGATATAGATGTTGCCACATCATACATTTATTCTTATGCTAATGGGAAAAAAAAACAGTAAAAAAAACACATATATATATATATATAGTTCTATAAACGTGTATGCCCTTGTACGTCCGTTCTTTCACTTTGGGGGTGAACATGTGTAGTTGCTCCCTGAAGACTGTCCATCAAGGCTCGGTCTTCACCAGTGACCTCACAGTCACCAGGTGAGATCTCTTCAGAGTCGGCTGCAAAATCTGTGATCTCGACCAGCTTGGTGCCATACTTCTCCTCATAGGCCTCAAGCAGGACATCGTTCATCTGGCCCTGCACATTGGGATCAAGTCTCAACTTTTCCAACTTCTTCTCCATGCTGTCATACTGCTTCTTGAAGAACTTGACCTCAGGTTCAACCTTTCCCAGTTGAATCTTGGCCTTCTTGGACTCAGGTTCCACTGGCCTCTTGTCTTCCTTCTCATCTTTCTCGCTAGAAAGCTTGGGCGAGACAAATCTCCACGAAACTTGGAGACCTCAAGGTTTTTGTCCCGCAGCCACTCTTGAAGAGAGCCGCACTGAATGGAAGTACACTCTGCACATCACGATGCCCAACTGCTCACGAGGGTGGAACCACCGTATCTTCGTCAAGGCTTGCTTGTGCGCACGAATGCTTTGGTCGTGAATTGACAGGGGCAAAAGAAATTGAATAACTTCAAGTTAGGACAGGAGGACACTGATCCAACAACCTGCCAACCAATGCGGCGAAATGCACGCAAACAAAGGAATATTGCTACCAGGGGTACAAAGATTTGTATGGATGGTCCACATCAAACTATCAAACAAAAAGTAATTCCAAAGCCAGTTTCCTACATGGTGACTCCAAGCTTTTCATCTTTGGGCACAGCCCCGACACAACCAGCTAACTAATTAATCTAACCATCGAACCAACCGAACCACCAATCCAACCGAACCACCCCACCCCCCCACCCCACCCCAACCACCCAACCACCCAACCACCCACCCACCCAACCACCCAACCACCCAACCGAAGCAGCACCCTCCTGCACCGGCTTCGACATGGCGTGGCACCCTGAGCTTTCCGGGCAACTCACCTGGCAGGGGCCCAGGTCCTACCGCAAATCCTTGGGTGTTTCGATGGCTTCGCTATGGTACATCATGGTTAACAACATGGTTAATGATGGTTTATGCTGGTTAATGATCAAATTTTGGTTATCACTCTGGTTGATCATGGTTAGTGGTTGATCATAATGATGGTTCATGATGAAACAATGATGAAACACTGGTTAAATGATGGTTGAATGATGGTTAAGTGATGCTTAATGATGGTTAATGATGGTTGATTACGGTTCATGATGGTTGATGACAGTTAATAGTTGACAATAAACAAATCAGGGAACTATCATGGTCAACAACGAAGCTAAAGTTGCTAATAACTCATAACTGATGGTTAAAACCAAGTGATTGGATTAATTGATTGGGAAGGCAATTGTTATTGATTAACAAGCTAATAGCAAACAAATATCAATAATTGGCGGTTACTGTAAATAGCTGATTTGTGATTGATGGGGATAGTAAGCAAAGAAAATACGGAATTCACCATGATGTTCAGAATCAAAAAAACAATTAACTTTGGATCTTCAATTCCTGCCTGAGTAGCATTTCGTATGGCAAAAAGTTGGAAAGTTCACACTTTGAACTTGAAAACTTTGAACCTTGGATAATAAGTCTTTTTTCCCCATTCTGCTTGGCATCTAACTCTAGGAGCTGACAACTGAGAATTCAAACCTCTGATTTCGGCAGTAGGTTTGACTGGCGATGGACTCGGTTTCACCTGTTGGCTACCAGGGCAGTTGTAACACACATACTGAGTGGGATGAAGCCTGCATCTTTTCTTATCTGCTATTATCTCTTACTCATGCATATGCTGGTATCCAAAAGAATCCGTATGCATGTATAGACATGAGTGTACACATATACATATAGATGTGTAGATTTATAGTCATATGTATCTATAACTATGTAAATGTAGATATGTCACACACACACACAGAGAAGTTGGATTTAGATTCTGCAGGCATAACTACAATATATATATATAACTCCATGAAATACATATGTATAAATGTCCATTTGTGAAATCTTGTGACTATACACCGGGTGTTTCCAAAGGAAAAGGGCGACCAAAGCCAATGAGTCAACATAGATATGTGCAGAACTGCACAAAACCCATAGGAGTGGGATACACCAATCAAGGCGGAGAATGGCAATATCGCCACCACCACTTGCCAAATAGATACTATACTTTGACACTGCTGCATGCAACAAAATACCCATGAACGTCAGAATGTGTTGAGGTATCCCCTGTGTCAAAACATGAGTTTCCTGTAGATTTTCGCGCCAACCATTTCCGGGTTTCAATCAGATGGCCCAAAGGATACGCTCACCGGGCTCAAAGGAGATCAATAGACTAGACTCAGTGGTTACCATGAAAAGCTGGTGAGTTACCATCAAATCTGGCAGGTTCCCCTATGATTAACCAATATAAATCCCCGATAATAACCGGACAAAACCGCTAGAATCCCTTAGAATCCACTATAAATCCCCTGTACAAAACCATTTGAAGAAACCAAGGTTCATCAAGAGATCAGCTGCATCTCCCCAGATGGACAACCGGCACACAGTTGGACCCTGGGGCTTTGCCAAGTCGTGGCTGCTTTGATGGCACCTGGCGTTGTTGGAGACCGCCATCGCCACAGTCTCCTTCGACTCCTCGTCCAAGGCTCTGAGATCATGTGGGGTGGCAAGATATCCATCTTTCCACCATCAACTGCACACGGATCAAGGGGGATCACGACGTAATCCTACCTGTTCGATACAGAAAATCACAAGTGTATATCAGGACCCTAGAGTCCTTAATTGATCTGAATCTTGAAATGGAGTCCCGCAGGTGCTCAAAATTGGTAGTCACTCAGGATGTTGGTTTCCAGGACCCCTGAGCCAAGAGCATGTTTGTGAAACAGCCCTGCAAACGAAACAACAACTGCCAGTTGTCACCACAAAGGAAGGCCTTGAGACATCTCCCAAGTGATACGATTTGTCAGATTTTGACACATTGTGTGCTTGTGATTTGTCCAGTGACACGTTTGTCATATGCCCTTAATGGCTGGTCACTTTGGGTGACAGGTTTCTAAGTGCTCAGAAGAATTGATGGATTTGACTGACATGTTCATGTGACTCTCCGTTGGCATCACTTATTTGGGTACCTGGTGACGGTGACACTCTAAATGACCCAGAATGACAAGCATCAAGTGGCCCATGTTTGCTTTCCCGCTTCCAGAATACACTTGCACACACTGCATGACTTGCGCTTCATTTTCACAGGTCACAACTACCAGCAACCAGTTGTAGGATGCCTCTAATTGGTGACCTGTTCTCCAGAGGGGGCTGGTATATCCTCAGTTAAGCATTGTTGATGATGATGATGATGATGATGATGATGATGGTCAACATTGCACAAAAGATCGATCTAACCAGCCATCAAAGGCGGATATGTACCAACAACAATGATCAGTCTTTTTTCCCCAAACAGTGTGTGCACTATAGGGGTTCTTACGGTAGTAGAAAAGCTCCTGGTGTAATCGAGGTGTGCGCCGGCGCTTGCGGCTAATTCGCCGACCCTCTCGTCAAAAACGTTCCCTCATCTTCCGTTTTCGACAGAAGCCTCGCACGAAACTGTTGCGGGGAGACCTCTCTTCCGGAGCTGCGTTCTCGTCTGCGCGCCGTGCTCGTTTTTTGATCAATGTGCATTTTACGTGGCAGGTGCAAGGGAAAGTGTCCCTCTTGGGCATTAGGAATCCGTGGCAGGCGCAAGGGATTCGATGCATTTCACAAAACGTGTAATTGTCGTCGGTTTTGCGACGTTGCAAAAACGTTGGCAGGCGCACACAAAATGAGCGTGTCCGAAAACATCGACTTTTTCGTGACAGGTGCAGCATTTCGTGATCTTGAGCTCTCTTTTGGTGACCTCGAAGCGCTCGTTTCGTGAGACTGTCGTCATTTTTGCATCTGCTATGTCGAGATCATTTTTCGTGACAGGTGCAGGACTTCGTATGCCTCGGGATCACTTTTTCGTGGCATGCGCAGCATTTTGCAACATAAACGCTTGAAATCGCAAATCGCACTGTAATGGAGACTTCAGGTGCCTTTCATACCTCTGTTTTTTTGTGTCTCGCCTGCGCGCGGTGCAAATTTTGATTTCGCTCGCGCAACCCTCTGCGGACTTTGTGCGTGTCGGATCGCTCTCGTCTGCGCGCGGTGCGAATTTTGATTTCGCTCGTGCAACCCTCTGCGGACTTTGTGCGTGTCGGATCGCTCCCGTCTGCGCGCGGTGCGAATTTTGATTTCGCTCGTGCAACCCTCTGCGGACTTTGTGCGTGTCGGATCGCTCTCGTCTGCGCACGGTGCGA
>VSDK01009457.1:670250-696589 GCA_009767595.1 Symbiodinium kawagutii
ATGTGTGCTCATATGTGTGCTGAAACATGTGTGCTCATGTCTGTGCTTTCACATGTGTGCTCATTTGTGTGCTCTCAAATGTGTGCTCTCATATGTGTGCTCAAATGTGTGTGCTCAAATGTGTGCTCTCATATGTGTGCTCATATGTGTGCTCTCATATGTGTGCTCTCATATGTGTGCTCTCATATGTGTGCTCATACATGTGCTCTCACATGTGTGCTCAAATGTGTGCTCTCATATGTGTGCCCTCACATGTGTGCCCATATGTGCGTTCTCATATGTGTGCTCTCATATGTGTGCTCATATGTGTGCTCAAATAAGTGTTCTTGCTGTGTCCTTTCACACTTCCCCCCATCTCACTGTTTGGGGTCTCTTGCCGGGATAATAGTTTGATGAAGTAATGGTACCCCAAACCCCAAACCAAATATTCTTGCGGAAAACCACCAGTCTTGAGCCGGTCAAATGTACCAATCAGCAGCTCTCCGACCAGTGCCCTTGGCAGTCCTTGACATGAACCCCATTCGCTCACGCTCCAAATTGATGCCTCAGTGGGCTTGGACGTCTGCATCTGGATGGCACCCAAGGACTACTTGGGTCATCACTGCCCGGCAGGCGGTACAGGCACGCAGCAAATAGCGGTGAGTTCAGCATGAAACACAAACATGCGCAAGGCTCGAGGTGCTGACGACTGCAACAAAAAAAGCCGGGTGCGAATTCAACAACCAAAGCTTTCTTGGTCTTCAATAATTTGGCATTTTCTCAGAGCAGGGGACCCCCCAAATCATCCACTATTAGTCATTTATAGTAATACTTCAACCATTTTTTGGGTACCCCCATTTTGAGAAACCACCATTTTGGAAAGAGGAATCATCTTCATTTTTACCGAATGGTTTACCAAGTGTCACTGACTAAACCACCTGGTAGGCACAAAAGGAAACAATGGCAAGGGCGTGAAAAGGACACACGGCCATTTCTACATTTTAGTCTACAAAGAAGGTGTGCTTGCACAGTTTCCACTAAACAAGTGGAGAAAACAAACACACAAGAAACAATTCAAACACAATTAAACATGAATGACGTGATTTCTACATTGACATGCAAATGTCATGGATATACGTAAACACACATGCATGTACAAACAAATACATCCGTAGATATGTACATGCAGGAGATCTACAGTAAACATATGGACTCTGCTCTTCCAAGATGTGCGTCTCTCCAGCCCATGATTTTACACGGATAATTGATGAAAATTGTACAATTGTATTCACGCACTGGGTTTTCTGTGTTGGGAGTGTGCAAATTCAAAAGCAGGATCTGATGAAATGTACGTTTTTCAGTAGGGAGACTACCAAGTAATAGTGTCTCTGTTAGGAAACTGATAGTGGTTCATTGCGGTCAATGCATGATTAATGGTTGTCCTTTGCTTAATTCACCCTTAGTTGATGGTTATGAATAGCTCGTCGCACATTTGGGGTACCACTGTGTCAGGAAACACAGGGGAATTGTCCCCACAGGAAATCAACACGTTGGGTCAGATTTGTCATGATCTGTCTGGGTCCATGATGTCCCTTGGCTGAACCCGAAACCTCTGGGTGCCCTGACACATCGTGGAGCAGGAACTGACCATTCACCGTCGACACCACAAAGAAATCCATCTGTGGCTTGCTGGAATGGTCGGCTGATTATCTCAATGGCTGGTCATTTCGATCAGATGATCATTTGGATTTTCCCGGGCATACGCCATGTCAAACCATATGTTTGGTTTCTCAAAATAGGGGTACCCCGAACTCATCCCTATGTGTTTCGATCATTGTTTGAGCAATAAACCATGCATTTGGGGGTACCTTTACTTTTAGAAACACCCACATAAATTCTTGTGTGGATGATCTCAGTGTGCCCTTTTAACAAGCATTTGAAGAAACCATTTTCATAGCGGAGTGGATGGGATGCCTCAGGTCTCCCTTGGTGATCTCAGGACGCAGCATCTGTATATACTTCCAGTGCCATTCGATCTCATGGTGTGAGCCTGAACAATGTTCACTGGTTGGTTGGTGGCTATAAGCCCTAAAAGATGGTAGTCAATCAACCAACCATGACACATTTTGTGATACATAGACAGTGTGGCTGCACTAAACCGCCAACTAGTTCAAATCAGTGTCGATATTGAGCTGTACGACAAGTACTGTTTTTGAAAATTAAATTGTTTGTTTGCGTCATGAATTAAACTGATACATCTCAAAAAAAACATCAGCTCTGCTAATTTAATCAACGGCAATCAGCAATGATTTGTCTTTGTAGTTTGTCACCTTGTTCCACCAAATCTGGGGAACTGCAAGACCTCCCATCTGCAAGTCAAGTAAGCCTACCCACGAAACAACCAGCAGCAAAAAAACAGCGTGAAGTGACACTTCACGACAACTTGAGCCCCTCAACCGTTCAGTTGACCCTGTACATTCCTGGTGGTTGACCTGCCAGCCCTATCGAAGAAATCATCAGCATCTGAGAACTGTTCACTGTTTGGAGTAATCACTGGTGGCTCACCATTCTTGCCAGCAGTTTCATTTAAAGCCTAGTGTCACTCACCATCAATAATCATGAGCAATGAGTAACCACAAACTCAGCCAGTATATAATGGTTAAGAATCAGAAATCCTCGACCATAGACAACCACCACTAAGCATCAACAACCACAAATCAATCACCATTAATCCTAAAGCATGAATCTATAAAAAAACACAAATGAATAAACCTTCATCAACAATTTGAAGTCATTCTTTAGCCATGAATTTGTCAGTTAGTACCCACTTAACCATTAATGACCATCAACAACCATGGTCAGTACCCACTTACTAAGTGGGTTGATTTATAGACCTTCATTCACAACATGCCATCCATGACCCCCCCGGATCCAAGCCTCCCTCAGGTAGGAAACCCACGTCGCATGGCACTTCACAGGGTCCATCTGACCTGCTGCAGAGCCAGCTCCAGGGACTGTGACTGGTGAAGCTCATCACAGCTGGCAATGGTTTGTTAGCAGAAAGAATGTCAGAATCAATCGATGGTTTCTCAACATAGGGGTACCCTCCAAATCA
Organism: Symbiodinium kawagutii; assembly: GCA_009767595.1. Lineage (NCBI taxonomy): Eukaryota > Dinophyceae > Suessiales > Symbiodiniaceae > Symbiodinium > Symbiodinium kawagutii. The sequence goes on from VSDK01009457.1 coordinate 673,345, forward strand.
TCCAATATTAATCATTCATAGTAATAAACCAGCCATTTTTGAGGTTCCATATTTTGAGAAACCACCAATTGAGTATGTGCCAAAAAAGTGGTACTCCCAAAACCAATGGTTTCCTAGTCAAATGATAATTTTTTGATGGATCATTGCCAACTTACTCTATTTTGGCACATACCCAATTCAGAATGCTTGGTTTGAAATGATGGCAATGGCATTGTTATGACCAAATTTGATGTCTGACTGATCGGAATATTGATTTCCATGGCTAATACATGCCAAAATGACAGAAAGAATGTTAATGAGATTTGGTCAAGAAAAGGTGTAGTCATGAATGGTTAGAAGTTCTCCGTTCCTGAGAAACTGGTCAATTTGTGGCTGTTTGTTGCCGTCAAACTGAATGAAGCACTTGTCAAATCTCTACACCGCTTCACTTTATGAACCACACACAACAAAATGTGCAGTTACCTGGTCAACCACTTTCAGGGGTGCATAAATACATCATTGCTCAACCATGGATTGCAACAAGTCTTCGCAAACTGCCGCCAAAACGTAGCAACTCCGGGGCTGAAATATTGATGCACCCAACAAGTAGCGGACTGCAAACAAAAAAGGCGCATACACAAACAAACGAAGAAATAAAGATGCAAGCACACAATGCATGGTATGTGGAAGCCTTGTGCATGTTTTTGGGGAAAAGCTTGGACCCTGGCAGCTGGAGTCTTTATCGATGCCCATGAATCGAACTGTTAGCGATATCCTGCTACGATATGGTCATTGTTTGTCATGCGCAATTCATTGGCACAATCTGACATGAAAAAAGGAAAAGAATGAAAGTAATGAGTAAAATAAGAATAGTCAAGAACGAATCAGACCATAGTAGCAAATAACAATAAATTTTACATTGGTTGAGACAGTTGAGACGGCTGCAAGCACACACACATACACAAACACAACTGAACATGCCTTGAAACTAAGCTAACGTTGTTGAAAGAGGAGATTCGCATTCGCATTGTACAAATCGGAATCAATTTCTCTGACTCAGACTCCTCCGGTGCGTTGCCAATAATTGCAAGTTATATAAACCCGGAAAAATCCATCCATGTGTCATCATGCTCGTCGATTTGCAAGTCTTACTAAGGTTTCAATGTTCCGTAGCGAATCAATCATATCAATGTTGATAGCCAATAATCCACTCAATATACGATAGGTGGCTGATCACATCATAGATCGCTAGGGTACCATCTTCACTTCTCAGATCATCCACATCTAGGGCTACATCTAGGTTACTGTTCCATGCTTCGCGCAGCTCCAATCAGTGCAATCACTGGGTCTCCCAGGCCATGTTCTGCCCAAACAGCTGGTTGCCGACCAATTTCTGGCCGTGTTCTCCACAGTCCTCAGAATCCAAGAAATGCATCCCAGGTGTTTCAAGATAGCTAGATGGATGGGTGTTTCTCAAAATGGGGGTACCCCAAATCATGCAATACTAACCAGTTAGAGTAATAAACCAACCCTTGTTGGGGTTCCCTTTTTTGAGAAACACCTATAGATAGATAGATAGATAGATAGATAGATAGATAGATAGATAGATAGATAGATAGATAGATAGATAAATAGATAGATAGATAGATAGATAGATAGACAAATGGACAGTAAGAGAGAGAGAGAGAGAGAGAAAGTGAGATAAATGATTAGATGCTCTCTTCGCTGGTTTGCAGGCAAGGCATGTTGTCCAACCGAACATGCTGCTTTGAGTATCTGGTTGCTGTCACCCGGACTTGCACAAACTAGTAACGGTTCGCATGACAGATTTTAGACGGTCTGTGGAGCATCTCCAGACCTTTATTTTGGTTGTAAAATGTTATTTTCTCCAGCATGGTTGTATTTGATTGTTTGGCAATAGTACCTCTAGGTGTGATAGATCACCAAAATTTCATGTCATATGCATTATATCCCCCAAGAGGAATGGGGTCAAAACCAACTCATCTTGCTGAAGTGATTTTGAAGGGAGATCTATATTCATTTTGCCTCAGTCATATGGTTGTTTCTCAAAATAGGGGACCCCAAGAATGGCTGGTTTTATTAACATAAATGACTAATATTGGATGATTTGGGGGCACCCCCCATTTTGAGAAACCACCATATACGTTCAAGATCCCCAACTCAGAATAGTTTACCAAACTTTTCTTGGTGTTCAGCACAGGGGGGTGAGAATTGCAGTGCCACAAATCCCTAAAGGTCAAGTACCCAAGACCATCTGGCAAGGCCGGCCATGACTTGAAATACTTGATTCTGTGGGACCTTGCACCGATGCTAAAGCATGTAAAATTGGATCCATGTGAACAAATCACCCCACATTTAACTAAAACAGCTTGTGATTTATCTAAATTATGGGTGGTTTGATAACAATGATCTCACATTCCCCAAAAGAGAGCCAACTTTTTTGATTAAAAAACGACCCCAAATTTTGACGAGTATTCTTATCACCTGTCATAACTGCAACTTTGGTTTCTAAGTATCTCAGCCAGTGATTCCTACAGCAAAATGTTACCCCCAATTGGCAACCAAGCAGCCTGCCAAAAGGCGCAGCCTATCAAAATGACATGGAAATTCTATCGCAAATCATGCGCGCGGTGACCCTTGTCATTCAACCTGACTTGCCCGCCTTGTTCTGAGTCAACGTTTTTCCGAAGGCATCAGCGTCAACCGCCCCAGGCTTGGAGGATGCCGAATTGTGAGGGAGCCCGCTGAACCACTCTCCAGCTTTTGGAGCTAGAAACTTGCCGGGCGCCCGCAGCATGGCAGGGATCTTTCTACGCCTCCGACCATCGCACCTGGTTCGCGAGGTCCTGGAAAAAAACACCAGCCACGCACAGAAAATTCATCCAACACTGAAAATCTCAAGTTTGATTGCCCCGAACAGCTGGTAGTGACCACGAACTGCCGTGGTGACCCACAAGCACTGTGTTGATATTGACCCAAAAAACAACCAGAATAAAGCGCAACAAGCCATCATTCAGCGTCATATAAAATCGCTCTAGGTGATCACCGATCATCATGGACCATGATTCACCATTACTAGCACGACATAACACGGCTCATCATTTACGAAATACTGACAAACATTGTTCATTCACCATCATTAACCATCAACCATCGGTAGCCACCAGTAACCATCATTATCGAGGTCAGTAGGTACACAGCCATTATCCATCCTTGTAGTCAACCATGAATCTACCGTTGATTGAGCAGCGGTTTATCATTGAGTAAAACAATATAGCCATTAATGAACACATGTTCATTTTCTAATTCACCCTTACCTAGCCATGCATTGAGCATTATCTGTCATTATAGTTGAGCAATTATTACACTAATTGATGATTGACTAAAATAATATAATCATGAACGGACCACGATTGATTCACCACTCCCGAAGCAGCAACTAACCATTATCCATCATTATAGCTGATCATTAATTGACCATTAATCAACTACTGGTTAATCACCAAAGAACCTTTTATTGAGCTTTGCATTTACACATCTAAATTGAGCACCCGTTGATGAGACACTGATTAATCAATTCTCACACCACTATATAAGCCATTATTGAAATTGATGTTTGATTCCCATTAACAAGTTGATGGTCACTCAATAGCCATTGACCATGAACGTACTGGTTAAAGATTAATTACCGAACCATTAATTTGCTCTTAATATCAATCATTAAGGATTGATATGTTTGAATTTGTCACCAGTATGGACGGAACATTTGTCGATAATTGTTACCAAACCACTGGTTATCATTGACCATGGTTATCCCCAGTACTATGATGGTCATGAGCTTTCCATCTAATCCAAAACCATTAACCACGGTTATCAACGAGTTTTCAACTTATAGCTCATTAACCACTCATGTTGGCTGTTACCCCATCTTAACCACTTTAATGTCCTTGAAAAAGTGGTTCACTACAAAACTGGTTGGTGGTTTCATCCCCTATGAAAAATATGCTTGCCAACCAACCAACCAACCATCTGAAAATACGTCGGAAAATAAACATATCAATCAAACCACCAACCAGACTAATTACCAAACCACTCACCATGGTTATCAAAGAATTTTCCACTGGTCGCTGTTTAACCACTGATGTTGGTTGTTATTCCCTCTTAACTACAACAATGTCCTAGAAAAAGTGCTTCATTACAAAACTGGTTGGTGGTTTCATCTCCTATGAAAAATATGCTTGCCAACCAACCAACCAACCATCTGAAAATACGTCGGAAAATAAACATATCAATCAAACCACCAACCAGACTAATTACCAAACCACTCACCATGGTTATCAATGAATTATACCGTTTAGATCCGTTTAGTTAATGAATTGATAGTGGTCGAATGTGGTCGATAATTAATTCTTGTAACCATCAATAACCTCGGTTATCAAACCATTAATTACCAGACTAATTGAATTCAATTCGTTTCAAAATTACCTAATTCATTGATTGACCAATCAAACCATCAATCACGGTCGTTCACCACGGTTAGCCAATCAATGAATTCAATGAGGTTTCAACCATTCCCCACAACCGGTTCAGGTTCAGGCTGCCAAGGTGCGGGGGAAGGCCACAGCTACTGAAGGCCTCACTGCGCTGCGAAATCGCCGGAGGCACAAGAACCTGCAGCCACGGAGGTGTTGGATGGATGGATGATTGGTTTGTTGATTGGTTGGTTGGTTGATTGGTTGATGGTGGTTGATTTATTTTTGCTTCATCGTAGTTGATTGATTTGGTTGATTGATGGTTGATTGGTTGGTTGAGTGATGGTTGATTGGTTGATTGATCGTTGATTGTATGGGGGGTTCTCAAGCCAAAGGGGACCCCCAATATTTCCCAAAAAAACTGGTATCAAGGATGATCTGGGGTTATGGCTTTAGAAACACGCAGACTGGCCGGGGGAGGGGCAACGCCGGGCCCCCTGGTTCAGTAATGTTAACCCAGGATGAAGCTAAACCCCTGGTTGATTATTGGGGGGTATCCTCTAAAACCCAACTGGTTTCCCTTTAAAATGGCAACCCCCACAGTTAATCAACCAGGGGTTTAGCTTCATCCAGGGTCAACATTGATCAGCCAACCATAACTTGTGGGTCCTCCATGGCTTCAGAAACCACGGCCGATGATTGCTGGTCGGCCTCAGGTCTTCAGTGCTATCCGTAGATCCACCACGATCCACCCATGTGGTGACACCCCATGGCACTGCAATCATGGCGTAGCACCCCTGGCACCCCATGGTACCCCAACCCCCGACCACACCAATCTGTTCACAGTGAAGTGTGAACGTTTTGATAGGAGGTTTTTAGTTTTGAATCACTGATGTTTCATCCATGTTCACCGTCACACCAGTGAGGTGATTTGAATACTCACAGTCTCTTGAACCATGGGATAATGATGATAGGAATTCTATATATGATTCTACCAGTGGACGATTTGACCAGATTTTAAGAGGAAAACCAACGTACAATGCATCGGCAAAAAGGAAAAACACAAAAACTCCCGTGACATGGCGCTGAAATGATCATTGAATCAATTGCTAATCAGATTGCCATGATCAAATTAGTGAGGCCCTTCGTTTGAACTCATCAACAGATCAACCATCAACAGATTGGAAGCTCAGCCGCGCTTGGCGCGCCACTGTGAGGGCCGCTGCACTACCATCGCTTTGGCCCTCCGAGCTGGAGAACACGCATCCCTTGTTGTGCTGACCAATCCATCGCCGCTATGGTTAGGCTATGGTTGGTTTATGAATGGTTGGTATATGATGGTTATTAGCAAGGGGATCACGACGCCAATAAATAAGGGATATATCCCAACTATTAGATGCTTGTCCAGTCGTAGACTCATCAAGTTTTTCTGCAAAACCCATGTCCAGCAGGTCATCTGCGGATTCTCGGGACATTCTCCAGCAGGGACCATGGAGCACCGCACGCCCGTGGTTCAAGCTATTGGGATGAGACTAGCATGACACGAGCTACCTTCATGAAACCTCAATCAACGACCGGCAGGCAACCAGCAACCAACCATCAACCATGAATGAAGCGTCACTCAACCTTTATGCAATCATCAATCACCGATCAATCAACCATCAATAAGACATCACTTCACCATCAATTAAACATGACTCAACCATCAATCGTCCACTAATTTACCATCACACAACCAGCAATTGTCCACCAATTCACCATCACTCAACCGTCAAGGAACCATCAAATAACAATTCATCAACCATCAAGCAAACATTCAAGCGACAATAAATCAACCATGAAACAACCGTCAATCAAGCATCATTCAACCATCAACCAAACATGAATCACCCATCAATCAACTACATGATGAATCAAACAATATCAAACATATATATAAATCATTCACCAACCAATCAACCAACCAATCAACCATCAATAAACCATCAAGCGGCCATCACTCAACCATCCATCAACCATCGTCAATCACCGATTAATCCGTCAATCAACCAATCAGACATAAACCAACCATCAACTCCGATGTCCATATTGGCTTCCGTTGGGTAGAAATAATAAGGATGACTTTCCAACCCTTCCAACCCTTGCGGCAGGGGGACAGCGGTCGCTGCGACACGCCTCCACTTGCACCGATGAGCCCAGCTCAGCGGACAAACGGCCTGGACGAAGTGATGTGGCCACACCCTTCTCCTTATAGGGAATGACCACATGGTGGTTTCTCAAAATAGGGGGCTCCAAAAAGATTAGTGTATTAACACTATGTGGTTATTGATTTTAATCAAATGAGTATATAAATGGTTAAGTTATTTATTATGGGTTATTGATTTGAATCAAATGAATAAATGCCATTATCCTAATTAGCCAGCTGCTTCCTATGATTTTTGTTTGGAGTATTATGGGTTATTGATTTTAATCAAATGAGTAAACACTCACTCATATCAAGGTTGCCATTATACTAAGTAACCAGCTGGTTCCTACGATTGTTGTCTGGAGTTGGTTACCTACTATAATGAGGGGTAACTGGAAGCATAGTCTGTGGCAAGTGGAAGCATAGGGCATATTAAGGTCACTCAGTAGGGTAATCATATGGCTATGGGTCAAAACCCTGTACCCCTGGTTCCCCTATCATTAACCATTGGTTCCCTTTGGTTTTGTTGGTGAACTGATCCCCCATGAAATTGGTTGGTTAACTGCTTGACCCATAGCCATATATAGCTGGTATATCCCTATAGTTGCTAGTTGTTATCCCCTATTATTAACCATTACCCTGCTAGTTAACCACTGGTTGGTTGGTTAATATTGACCCATAGCCATATTGGATGACCATTGAATGTCATTGGACAACCTCCTTAGCCATCGCATATTGTACCGCACCAGGCTCGGCTCAGGCCGAATAAGCTGCTGGGCGGCCACAAGGATCCAGCATTAAGAAACAATCTGGCGAGCTGGGTCAATATTAACCAGCCAACCAATGGTGAATAGTAGCTGACTAATGGTTAATAATAGGGGATATACCAGCCATATATGGCTATGGGTCAACATTAACCAACCAATTTCATGGGGGATAATGACCAGCCAAAATATGGAAAACGAGCTGGTTAATGATAGGGGAACCAGAGGTACATGGTTTTGACCCACTGCCATCTATTGACAAGCATCAGAAGTAAGCAATCGCCAACTTTATTGCATGATGAACCGTTATCAACCGTTTTTGACCGGTATCAACCATAAAGTGGTAGCCACAACTGATCGTTCCTAAGAACCAGCCGCCAAATTCGGGAGGGTTTTTCATTATGAAACTGCAATCTGATAATGCGAGATTGCCTTGATGAGCACAAGACTGCCAAGCCACCCGACGCGATGAGTTCTCCTGTCGATAGTTTCAGGGGTTTCCATGGTTTTCCCTGGTTTTACATGGCCATCTGATTGGGATCGCAACTACTTCATCGCTAGGGAAAAGTCCTTCATGATCGTTGATGCAAATACGCAGCTGGGCGGAATACAATTTCATCCAAAACAAATGGGTGCTTCTCAAAATCGGGGTACCCCCATTCATCATCCAACAGTCATCATTGTTTCAAATGGAACAACCATTCTTGGGGGTACCCCATTTTAAGAACCTCCAAATGGTTGTGGACAAATGCTTTGCCTCGGACGAATGAGAATTAGTGGACGGAAATACCCAACTAGGTCTGTGTGTTCTTCTTTGACACAAGGTCTGACAAATGCAACAATAGCCTCGTATCCAGGCATATTCGAAAAGCAGAAGCTGAATAGCTTAATGAAGCTTAACTGCTTGGTGGTTTCAACCCCTATGAAAATATATGTTAAGCAACCAACGCTTGTGAATACTAGGGACAAAAAACATGTGAGCAACGGACAAAAATTACTTGTTTGGGTGACCATCATTTGGACAGGACTCGCTTTTCAGTCGGACCTACTCGCTTTTGCGGGTTCTGTGTTTGAGCAAAACGGACTCGCTTTTCCGTCGGACCTACTCGCTTTTGGGGATTTTCACTACTTCTCTCTACCAATGATTGCACGAATAAGAAAGTAAATAACGGTAATTTTGTCGGGCGCTCATGTCAATCAAACCACCAACCAGTCAATGCATGGAATCCCATCAACATGAAGATGGACAGAAACTGGCGGGTGATGACTCCGCCGAGGGTGCCAACCTGAAGCCGCCAAGGTCCCACCCAACCTTCAAAGTCGGTGGCAAAAGAGTCAGCTAAGCGCCTGGCATTGGTCAGGAACATGTCGTCAAAAAAATGGTTCCTTGCTCCTTGATATGATGGTTTCTCAATATGTCGGGGACCCCCCTCCTTTTATTGTGTTTATTCATCTATTGATAATCATTGATAGTAATAAACAAACCATTTTTGGACATCCCTACTGTATTTACTTATAACTTGGGAAACCACCCAAAGTGGTAGTGGTCAAACCATGGATGCCAAACATTTCCAGACTGACGCTGCAACCTCTGCTTCTCCGCAGCTTCCAGTTCTGCCGTGGCATCATCACTCCTTAGACGCAACCGCACTGGACCTGGGATCATGTCCAACTCGTGACCCAGGTGTGTGCACAGACAGGGGGAGTACTCCTATGTGGTTGGTTTCCCTTTGTGGTTGAAGCAATGACTATGTTTTTTAATTTGATTTTAGTAGGATATGGCAGCAGTACCACCCATATTAACGACGGAATCTGCACACTTCAAGACGCTCCGAAGAAAGGTTCTTCCAAAGTCAGCCATCATTAAGGCCATGGCTTCTCGAAGATTCCTTGCAAATGGTACTGGTACAGGCTGGTAGAGTTAGGTCTCGATGGATGGGGGCCTTTGATGATCGCTTTCAAGCTTGGTCACCCCTGGTCATGGATTGAGAATCTATGATCGGTTGTCCTCATTGGTTGTTCACGTCATTGGGTTGTTATGATTGATTTAGATTCCCTAAAGCAGGTCGTAGGCGGCTAAACCAGATCATTCTCACTTCGCTTGTATAGCTTTGTACATAGTTTTGTCCCAACAATGTTGACTCTGTAGGCTTCCCCAATCTGTCCCAACCTGTTGCATCTGCGCTGCCCCAACTGCCATCTGACAAGGGACCCCAGAGTTGCAGCAGCCACAACGTATGAGATGTCGCCTGAACCTGAACCACAGCGATGGAACATCTCCATGTTTTCATCGATGCAAAACCCATGCTTCAAAAAGCAGTCTGTAATTTGGCTGAGATTTGTTTTAGTGTGTACCAGCGGTAGCAGTGACTGTGGTCATGACCGCTTTAGTGCCCTCGCGCGGACACTAAGTGCAATTGTGTGACTGCCTTTCACGTACAAACAGCCTATTATGCTTCTGTGTGACTAGGTATATAGTATATACTTACATACATGTACAGTATACATCATCATCCATGACACGGCAACACCCGCACTGGAGTCACGCGACAAAACATCGTTCTGGGATTTACAAAAAGAACACCTGTAGACAACAAACTGCATAAACCAGTGAGGATATCTTCAACAGATAATATAATCAACAAGGATAACATAAGGAACAAAAAGTCAAGAATGCAATTGTTAAACAAGCTGCAATTGCACTGCAGGTACTGTTTCAAGTTCATTTGGATATTATCTATTCCATGATTCATGGCCGGAATCGACCAGTTTGGGATGACATCGGATGAGCCTCTTTCACACCCACTATACATAACTGGGTTCGTTCATAAATGATGAACCCCAGAAAACTCGTGCTTTCCATTGGTTTCCTTATTGATAATGGACGATAATGCCTTTGAAGTTGGATGGTTGGTAGGATTTAGTATCACCATGGCTATGGACTAGCCCATGACAAACCCATGTAGCAGCTGGGGATATCCCAGGTTCACCCTACGCAATCCTACGCCCAGGCGGGATGCCTCCTGCTGTCACCATCACAGAGCGCAGCTCCGCCCCTGTGACCTGCCGGGGAAGCAACTCTTGGGAATGGGGGACCAAGGGGTTGTAGATAAAGATAGAAAGATCTACAGGGATGTAGAGGGATTTGCAGGGATTTAGAAGGATTATAGGGATTTGTAGGGGTTATAGTGAGTTTCATAGGGATTTGAAAAGGATGTTAAGGGATTTTTTCGGATTCTACAAGGACCTATTATAGGGATTGTAGATCGGTGGTCATTTGTGTGCTTTTTTCAGGCATAGTCTCCAAACTCTCACAAGGGAAAATCGAACAGCACTGATGGTTTAACAAGACTCCCAGCGTTGGTTACTGTAAGTTTATCTTGGAGTAAACTCGTATACATGTTGAGTGGATGAATTGCAAATTAAACAACCAATTCACGGCAAAGTCCACGGTGGATGATTATTCCTGCAGGGGTTCTGCACATATCCGGCTGATTTTGCTATCAACTGCTCCGACAAGAGCAGGCAGAACACAAGCAGCGATGCTACAGATTTGTAGCGATGTCTCTGCTGGCAATCTCCAATAGCGAAGGACAATTCACAATTTGTTGATAACGAACCTTGATATACCTCTTGGCCTTGTGATCATGGTGATCTGAAAATTGCTGCGATGAAATCCTAAAACTGGCTATGGTGTGCATGCTGAAGGATAATGCCGCTTATCTCAACGGAGGTATAATCGACAAATGCCCCAAATATCAGCAGGCATGAGGCCAAGCATTTGAATCGCTCGATGAGACGGATATGGATGCATCTTGCAAAGCTAACATATACATTGAGACTGAGACAATTCTCAGTTGTGGGCTTTCTGCCACAACCACACGGATCTTTGAGTTGTAGATCTTTCCTAAATCTACATGATATATGACAGTATCTGATATCCTGATATCCTAATATGACCCCACTTTCGTGTTCTCAATTGATATTCATCAAACTCCAGACTGGATTGAATAAACTGTGACAACTCGCTCAACCGACTAAAAATTACAGCCTTCATTCCTTGCAAGCAATATGCTTAAAATTGAGATGTGCCTTTCAGGGGAAGCTGTCGTTATCCGACGCTGCTGTCATCATGGCAGATGCACACCAAGACTCAACTGGGTCCATATCATCAAACACCATATTCACTGATTGCATCCGCTTATCTGTGGGTCCTTCCTTACTGTGTGACTCACATTCAATTCAAGGGATCGAAATCTCAACAAAACCAATCAATGAGCCAAACTACTCACCTAAGAGATAGATGGGATCTCAGGAACCCTTTCCAGCATCACAAAGTCAAATGAGATCCTTCTTTGCAACTTTTACTGATCCAATTCTGGTATGGTCATAGTCCAGAGGCGGTTTGCTGGCTGGCTGACATTTCTCGCATAAGACTTCCCATGAAACTTGTGGTTGCTAAGTTACCATTTCTCTCAGAGTAGCATCAGTTCATAAATATATATATATATATATCATTATATATATCCACGGTTGCTTGCTCATGCCAACTGCGTTGACCATCAAAAGCCATCTTACCTATACTAGAGCCATGAATGAACCATCACCACTATCCCCTGCTGTCAACCCTGTCCCATTGCTGGTGGATGGCCCAACAAACTTCTCCCCCCACTAGTATTGTTGATAAGTTGGATAGCGAGATTGTCAATAATACCAGGGATTCATCTTGCGCTATTGGTTTGATCCCTAGTAGCTGATCACGGTTGTGAGTATCCCCGTTGTTCACTAAGAAAGCTGGTACCCAGCGATGTTTTCACGACACCAGCGCTAGATCCAAAGCTCGACTCCAATTCACGAGTGAAACTCATGGTGATTCATGCGGGATCCACCATTGCTAATCTTGGTGGCTCTAGATCCCTTGCTAAAAGTCTAACTTTGGGTGGTTATATCGAAACCCGTCTATCGCAAACAATGCTAAAATCTAAGTTTCTGGCTAAAACCCGCCGAGCAATCATTATTGATCACAATTTCTTGGTCACAAGCCAGGACATTAACCAGCTGATAATGAATTGTTCATGACCATGGATTCACTATACATGGCTACAATTCAGTGATTATTAATCACCATCATTATATAACCATAACATAGATTTTAATGCAACCATCCGTAATAACCCTTTTCATATCAAACACTATTTCTTGATTTCCTAAGCAGTATATTAACCAGGATGGTTATGTTAACCCTTGAAACAAACATTGCAACGAGTTGCAATGATAAACATATCTGAAGGGTGAACCTAATGTTAACCATCATTAAAACCAATAGTTGTTGATGACACACGGTCATTAGTGGTCTAAACCAAGAGATTCTGAGAACAGTCAACAACAAATAACTATATCTTAAACCGTGTGGCCGTGTGTGGCCAACATCTTACCCCGAAAATACCATTACTAAGCACTATTAACCATTATCAACCATCTTATTAACCGTTTACACTATATACATCTATATAGCATGACATAGCCTAATCAAAAATCAAATTATCAAAACTATAAACAAATTTACATTATAGCCGGGATTAACCATCATTATAAACTATCATCAATTGATCATTTTCACTATACAAATCTACGTAACTTGGTATTAACCATTTGACCACGGCTCCCAAAGTTTAACCAACATTACTAACCATTCACAAATTCACCAATAGTTTGATATAAGCGTTATCAATAATTCTCTAACTAAACCCTTGGCATCGGGATAATCATTTTACCCGTGACCATACACTGGTTTTCAGTAATCCACTTATTAATTTCTAACCTGTTCATACCGCTTACCCTCTGGTGATCTAACATAGCAATTGAAAATCCACCAGTTGTAGCTGGTTTCCCAGGCTTTCCCTGGAAAAATGGTGATTTTCCGTTGCGAACTGTTAGATGGCTGTGGGTCAAAACCCTTAGTCCCCCTGGTTCCCCTATCATTAACCAGGCTGTTTTCCAACTATTGTTGATAGTGAATATCCCTACAAAATTGGTTGGTTAACTGCTTGACCCAGCTGGCCATATAGTTGGTATATCCCCTAGTATTGTTCCTTACTATACCCTATTAATTGATAACTATTAACCAGCTAGGCTTCACCAGCTCGTTGTTGGTTGGTGAACTGTTGGATCACAGGAGTGTAATGAGTCCACTGATCCCCGTGCATCGGCATCTCGTGCAGCCCACCTCGCTCAAGACCTTCTGCACTTGCACTGTCGCCAAGCGCCGCCCCGCGGCAAGGCGGCGCCCGGCCTTGGGGCTGACAGGAGTCGATTTCATGGCTGATTTGATGGTTCAACCGGTGGTGAAACTGGTGGTTTTATAGTGGTGAGCCCTGGTTGATCAGGGTGATTTCATGATGGTTTGGAGGTTGTTCAGAGGGAAATCTCCCCAAACAATGATAGTTTATTGGTAAGACTAGTAATGTTGGATGATTTTGGGGGGTTCCCAATTTTGAGAAACCAGCCATCGTCTGAAATCGGTGTCGGAACGGTTACGAGTGGCACATGGGGTCTGAAAATATCCAAGCAACAAACTTGGGATGACAAATAGACACTGCAAATTGAGAACACATTTTGCTGGCCCGCCTACCGAAATGCCAGCATTTTGAAGATGGATGTACCAGATTGAAACTAATCCACATAGTACACCAAGTGTCTAGGCCAAACCAATCGCTGATGTTTGCACCAACCCTCCCTATCTTGTATACTGTAACATAAGTAACAGTAACAAAGAGAGAGGGGCAAAAGGAGAGAAGGAAAGAGAAAAAGAGGGAGAGAGATAGGCGAATGGAACCCGGACTAATGATTAACAGGAGCTTGGGTCACTGCTCAGTGGTTCCACGCTTAGACTGGTGGACGGTTCTCAGCAAGCACTTTTGCCTTATTGAAATCAGTAGCATTCAGTATTGCAGTTGTCGCAATACTCAACTCAACACATGCAACAAGGGGGGGGATCTCAGCATTCGCCATGAACAACCCCTGCCCCAACGTAAAGTTCACATTTGAGCGCTCTTGTGTGCAAACAACGGAGCTGTTGGCCACTAGGAATATGCTGTTTTCATCCGTTATATGTTACCAAGATCTTCGTGTTCATATCAGCAGGGGCTTGATTCGACACGGGACCTCGCACTGGCTGCTTTTGGGTTCCCGTACAACAATAGGAAAAACATCAGAAAGATAAATGGGCTGACGGATTTCATCAACACCACGCAGAATGGTACTGTGTAATGACTTTAAGAAAGCAAACACACATTGTGGAAACAGAAACCAAGAGTTTCGTCAGCGGGTGCAGGATCTCTTGCATCAACAGTAGATCTGGTACAGTCTACCTGATGTTCATGCCCATCCTTCATCATGGACTTTCGAAAATCATAAAACCACCAGCTAATGGTTTTCCGACTACACAACATCCTGAACAAACATCTGGCTGTGACCTTTTTGTGTGCCACACAAAACCCTGGACGCCTGTTGTTGGTTGGTGGTTTCAAGCCCTTTGAAAAATATGAGTCAACCAACAAATCACTGGTTAATCATTGGGGGAATAAGCAAAATGTCAATCAAACCACCAACCAGTGCTTGTTCAACCATTATTGTTGGTGACTATCCCCTATTACACTCATCACTATCAATGGTTTTATAACCACTATTAATCATGGTTAACCATAGAAAATCCCATATTGCAGTGGGTCAAAACCCTGTACCCCTGGTTCCCCATCATGAACCAATATTTTGCCTATTGTTGTTGGTTATTAACCCCAATAATTGGTTGCTTAATATTGACCCCATAGCCATATGTTCCACAATTATCAACCTTCATTTTTGGTCGCGCTTGTAGCTCGCTGATTGAACTCACATCAACCCGCATGCAAGCGGGCCTAGCCCCCACCGGGCCCCGGCCGTCACAGAGATGGCTCCCTCCACCACCAAAGCTTCCAGATTCCTCAGCGTAACGAAGGTACCGTGCATGGTGGGATCCATCATGGCTACTCGGATAAGTTCGGCCAATATTGGTATATAATGGTTGGCTATATATATTGGTAATACTTGGCTTCTCCGATATATTTGGTTAGCCAACTATTCAGCAACAATGATGGTAATCAAACAATTAAACAACCAATTAAATGTGTTTGGCTATGTTTGATGGTAAGTCATCAATTGTTTCTTCGTTGCTGGCTAATATTGGTTAATCAAATTCAATGATGCTTAATAGTGGGAGGTACGGCTAGTAATGGGTAAATATTGAGAGTTCATTACAAGCATGAATAGATATTACATAATGATTTGTGAGAGCTAGTAGCGGTCCACAGTCCACAGTACTCATTATGGACAACAACAAGACTATGTAGACTATGTCTGTGGACAGCAACAAGACTATGTGGACTATGTCTGTTTGACAGCCATAGATGGGAAACAGTCCACAAGTGATGGGTGTATCATGGTGCATCCCAAACCCAAGAAATGAACAACTGAACAAGTCGCAGTTTTTGCATGCCATCGCAAGCTATGGCTAGCATCAGCTACACATGCCGTGGACATGACAAGCGCTTGAGACACGGAGCTATGTCGGACATCTTCAGGAATCAATCCAGGTAGAACCGAGGAAATTAGGCATCTGTCTCACCATACCAGTCGCTGTAACGATATGAATGGCAGGAACCACGAGCACATGGAATTATTAAGCATGGGCAGTGATCATGGTTGACAATGATCCACAATGGCTAGCAACAGTCAATTTTCATGATAATTGTAAAATGGTTGCTGGGCACATGCAGTCGGGAAACCTCCAGATTTGTGGTACATCATTTATGTGCAACCATCTGATATTACTAATCAGTTCACACCAATTTCATCCAACCTTAGTCACCTTAGTCTTATATAGTAGTTTCTCCAAACAGGGGTACCCAAAAAATAGCTGATTTATTACTAATAATGGCTAATATTGGATGATTTGGGGGTCCCTTATGACTTGAGAAACCACCATATAGTCTTATGCACAAGGACCCGCTGGTCTCGATCACCCTCCAGGTCTCCACGCGTCGTCACCGTAGCACCTACCAGCAACACGACGGACAGGACACGGCGCCATAACTGCAGTTTTAGCTAGGTTCAACATGGAAAAAACCAGCCTTTAACAAACAAATGTGACCATGAAACATCAATAGACTCAAAATCATCATGCCAATGATGCAACAAACAAATGTGAAACATGATACATGTGGAAACACAAACCCAACAATGATCATCTTGCATTTGGGGGTCACGAAATTGAACTCTTTGCTTGGAGATGTCATTGACATAGTCTACCATTTGATTAGGGCACTCCTGGTAGCTCCTCACTGACCGTTCCCCCTTTCAAGGGCTAGAAGGATGCCACTGGCTCTTTAGCTCCCTCCCAACCACCAGCCACTTGTCCAGAAGAAAGGGTACTACCTACGGTAGTCGTGGGATTGGCAGTTGGGACTTGCTGAAGCTATGGACATACCCATCTGCGCTCCTGGCAACTTATGAGAGTCAAGCAATTGACAGCCTTTGCAATCCACCTGCAAAGGACTTCATGAAGGGTTGGTGATGGATGGTGATGGCTAATAGCTTATGGCGCTTATAAGCAGTCGCTGGATAGACTAGAGTCAAATCACAAAGAACTCTGGTTCATATACCAACTTGTCCACTCGTGTCAAGAGGGAATGCCATTGACCAATCAATCTGGGGATAATATTAATGACTAAAAAACACGGTGCAACACAAGGAGAGTGCCCCAGAAAAGTGCCATTGAACCGAAAGCGAAGGTATAATGGAAACCACCCAACTATAACTGGCTTACGATTACCCAACTATAGCTGGCTCGACATTACCTAACTATAGCTGGCTTCCCATTACCCAACTATAACTGGCTTCCCGTTACCCAACTATAACTGGCTTACCATAGCAACTCGCATACTCCTGAGCAGAGAAGCTAAGAAGAAGTGTAGGCCTTTTCCGATGCCTGTGCACCTGCTGTAACCGTTACCTGCTATGGATGGAACCAACCATTCATAAAGCACTATCATTGCACCCAAGCAACTTCTCGTCTGGTGCTACATTCCACCAATGGACATCCTCTACCACTTCTGGTTACAAAAATGCAGGAGGTATTCCAAACAAATCCTACACTGGATGACACCTTGAAAAAAACCACAAACACCAACGACTCAATAAATACTACAAAACAAAAACAACCAGCAACCAATCATATCGCAAAACAAACACTGCCACAACCAGAAATTGTTTGACGGTTTTTGCTCTGCTTAGTAATGGTATGGTCAATCCCACGGCATGGTGACCCTCAACCACCGCCAACTGCAGAAATTCCATGGTGCAGGATGGCCTGCGTACGTCCACTGGCTGTTGACTGCTGATTCTTCGCAGGTGATCTGCACCCGGCCCTGCAGATTCGTCCGGACGTTTCGAGGGCTTCGTCTTGATCAATGCGAATCAAAGGAGCGGTGCGTTTTCTATAATATTGCTATGGGTCAATATTAACCATCAATAATGGCTTATGATGACCAACCAAATCATAGGGAAAACAACGGTAAATGATGGGGAACCAGGGGTACGGGGTTTTGACCCACAGCCATATTGTGGTTTCTCAAAAATGGGAATCTCCACAAGTTATAGGTGGTTTGATGCTAGAAATAAATGCTACATAAATGCTGAATGAACTGCATGATAACTGGGGGTCACCTATTTTGAGAAACAACCTTATGATCTCACGCATACTGTGTGAACGCGTTTTCCGGTATAATATGCAATATCATGTGTTTGTTTTACTATCAGGTATATTCTATGCGCACTTATTGATATCGATACACATTCACCGTCATTTACCTACACATATTGCATAGCTACAGTGGACAATTCGTATAATTGCAAAACATGAGGCATTGCACACATTCAAAATGTTTCCCTGTAGTTAGTTTTCGAAAGGATCCTAAAGAGTCAAATCAATACATAATTTGGATCTGGCAATATTGATACATCTTCACACCTTTGACTGACGGGTGGGCCCTTATCTGCATTTCGTTTCAAGATGACAGCTTCAATCACAATCCGTCTCTGAACCAGCAACAATTTTGGGGACCCTTCAGTGGACCCTACAAGTTAGCTAGCCAGCCAGTTGGCGCCAATAGCACTAGGCCTTTGAGCAATCTACCACCCATTGTCACCCACAATGTTACGTGTGTGTGGGGGGGGGAACATGCCAAAACGGGACGTTGATTCTCGCTTGCATATCGCAACTACAGTCGGACACTCCCATGGTAGGCCGTGGTATGCCGTGGTTATCTCCGGAATGCCAGGAAACAAGGCCATGAGTGTGAACACAAGGGGCATACTAGATGCCACCAACATCCACCAACCAGCACTGGTTGGTGAGAGCAATCATGCTTACTGTAAATGCTACAAGTAGCAATTCGAAATGATAGCAATTAACAGCCCAAAGTCCCAGAAAAAAATGGGTTGCAAAATCCAGGGGTGCTTTGTCAGGCACACCGTGCACACCTCTTTGATTGGCAGGTAGTGCAATCATTCCAAACCCAATACGCAACAACAAAGAACAGTGAATGACAAAACGACAACAGCAACAGCAACAGCAACAACAACAACAACGGATTTCGAAAACAACAGCAACAACGACAACAGCAACGACGACAACAGCAACGACAACAACAACAACGACAACAACGACAACAACAACAACAACAACAACAACAACAACAACAACAACAACCACAAAAAACACAACAACAACAAAACCACAAAAAAACAACCACAAACAACAACCACAACAAAACAACAACCACAACAAAACACCCGACAACAACGACAACAACAACAACAACAACAACAACGGATTTCGAAAACAACAGCAACAACGACAACAGCAACGACAACAACAACAACGACAACAACAACAACAACAACAACGACAACAACAACAACAACAACAACAACAACAACAACAACGGATTTCGAAAACAACAGCAACGACGACAACAGCAACGACAACAGCAACGACAACAACAACAACGACAACAACAACAACAACAACAACAACGGATTTCGAAAACAACAGCAACGACGACAACAGCAACGACAACAGCAACGACAACAACAACAACGACAACAACAACAACAACAACAACAACGGATTTCGAAAACAACAGCAACGACGACAACAGCAACGACAACAGCAACGACAACAACAACAACGACAACAACAACCACAACCACAACCACCTCAACCTCAACCTCAACCTCAACCTCAACCTCAACAACAATGCACAACAAACCACAATCAAACATGCAACCAATAGCGCAAGCAACAGCAATTCCCTGGCACCCTGGAATCACCATGCGCCTCATAGGTGGTTCCAGGCAGCAAATCCTCCACCACGCACCTCGGTCGCGGAGATGTGTCCATTTGCGGTGGCATCGCCTAGGTGATTCCCTGACATGCGACTGGGAAAATCGACCTGGCAAACCCTATCATTGGTGGTTAGGACAAGGGTTTTCCTGGAGATGTTCCCATCGTTTCCGGGACTGGGTGATGAGTGACGACCCAAAGAAGCGGATATGCTTGGACGTGCAGCTAGGGTTACTATTGGCATGCAACAATGCTTTTAACAGGGCACTGACCTCCACAACCACGTTTGACAACGACTTATGAAGGGGGGCATATTCTTGGTTCACACATTGAGCATGCCTCAAAAGAACATGAAAGGTAGGATCATGGCTATATATTCAGTGGCACCAATCCACAGGCTTTGATATTCCATGTCATTCTGACAAACAAATGCGCAATTTGGCCTCTTCACAATCACCCAGCATCCTGCTGCTGATATCTTTGCCATGCTTGGCGTTTCCATCATTAAACAAAAAAGACATTTTTGCGCGTCACTTCAGCTTGGTTAGTGAGTGAGTTCCAGGAGAAACGTCCCAGTTTCGCTGGGGTTGATTTTTTCACACACACACATGTATGCTGTATGTGTGTCTTGTTGTTGGCATTAGTGCTTTTGCTGATTGTCTACAAGCAAGAAACCAACAAATGGTCAGAGCTTTGTGCAGCTGATCATCTCCAACCACGCCTGTTCGGTAAAGACCCTTCAAGTATGCAACCAATGCTCGTTGGTCACAGCAAGCAACGAGCCGACCAAAAGGGATCACTGATGATCAGTGATTTTTTATTGACCATTTATACGAATAACCCAACAACCGTGACTGGTTTTTATTTAAAGAAAAATGACTCAAAACATTTTTTTTCAAATCAACCAACTTCAAGACACATCTCCACTGCAGCCATCCAGCCATCCACACCGCAGCGCCATCCTACTGACAAGTTCGGGGTCCAAGTCGCTCTCGTGACGCCCAGTCCTTGCAGAGGCCGTCGCGTCCAGTTGGCTGCAACCAGGTGCCAGAGCCCTGTGGCAGGAGACCCGGGGAGGTCAACAAGGACAGCTCTCGTGACCTGTGAAGGATGGTGTCATCGGGGGTAGGGGAACCATCTGATGCTTGGTGTGTTTTATGGTGTTTTATCATCTGTGAATGATGTTTTGATATCTGTTTATGTTTGTTTGATTTGAATGTTGGGTGTGAATCTCTGTGAATGATGGTGTCGGTGTGAATCTGTCTTCATCGCAACCCATCATTGAGTCTCAATTGTATGACATCATTAAGTAAGAATCCGTTTTCTATGAGGTGTGAATGATATGGTTCTACATGTTGCATGATTCTTCTAGTGTACGCAAATGCCGCACAATGTTTCATAGTAATGAAAGCATGATTTGATACTAGTTGATTTACTGAGCACACTTATCAACAGCTCACCGCTAAACCTGACTATTCGCTTGCTGAAGAACTGGAGGATATGGGGGGGCGTCCAAAACCTGTGTCCAAAAGTCAATGCTGTTGTTGTGAAAACCTCGGTTGATCAATAATTACTAATCCTCTGACAACGCACAAACCATTTGCTTCATCATCAAGCATCATAAACCAAACATAACCAATGTATGCCACTACTATAATCAAAAACATCCAACAATGAACCAGTAGTAAGTAACTACTACGAAGTAACCACTACGAAGTAATCACTACTAAGGACCCACTACTAAGCATCATCTAACCACTCTCCCTTCTCAGCGCACTGCAAAATGCCTGCGCTGCAATCTCCAAAACGATCTCTGGGCATTCACAACCTGCGACGCTGTGCTTTCCCTTGCGACCAAGGGGCCGCAGAAATGATGATCACATTGGTTTACATATGATGTTGTCTAGTGGTGGTTGATATTGTATAGTGATGGTTGACATTGTCTAGTGTGATGGTTGATGTTGTTGACCATGGTCAATGATAGTTGATAATACTTATAGTTGACTGTTGTTTTGAGCAATTAAATATTATTAATAGTTCTGACTGAACTCGTATTGACTAAACCAAACTATTGATATCATTTGTAGTTATGATAGTTGGATGATCACAACTGTTGTTTAGTTCTGCTTGATCATGGTTGATTCTTAGTTGATGATCCTTTGGGCTTCGAAGACCAAGCAGTTTGGGGCCCTTCAACGCAGTCAAAGGCGCTTCAAGCATCACCAGCACGAGGTCAAATTTGTTATGTCCAGAAACTTGTTGGGAGATCTAGCTGTCAATAAACCGAACATATAATTTGGGCTTCGATCACTGCTGGTTAGACCGATGTTGGTGTCACCAATATTTGCAGTCGAGTTGGTACTACCATGATTGTCCGACTGCAGGCAATCGTTCCAGAAATCCTCGAACATAAAACATATTCAAAACCATCATTCCTTCTCATTGCCAACTATTAATGGTTGTAACCCCTATCAGATTAAACTTGGTTGTAACTGATATTATGGTTATAGTTATTAATCTATCCCAGTACTATCATTAAATTAATGGTGGTAACCCCTATCAGAACCAAAATCAAAAAATCCACCTATCAGTCGTTATAAATAGTTGCAACTCCCCTAACTCAGTATGAATGGGGAGTTATCATAGTCGGTTTTCACTGAGTTAGGGGAGTTAAAACCATTTATAAACGATAATGAGTTGGGCCAACTATTCATACTATGACCAGCGTCTTGTTCAAAATGGTTATTAAACCATCTTGATATATCCATCTATGACCCCTTTAATGCCATAACCACTGTACAATGGTCATACTATATTGGTCATCTTAAGGTGGATAGTAACCATTGTGAAGGTTATAGGATATAACAACTATGACCCCTTGTTCAAAACCATGATTGAAATCCATCTATCAGTCATACCCTGCTCCCAGGCATGCGCCTTCCACTCCAGCGGCCATGCGCAATGGGTAGACCACGGTGATCTGGTGGCGCTGGGCTTTGAAGGGGCACCGGGAACTGCCAGCGATGCCGGCGGAGTCAGTGGTGAAATCATCTCTTGGATGTGCTTTTTAGTCAGAGATTTGTTTAAGGTATTTTTTGAAAATCTGGTGGTGAATTGGATTTTTTTCCCAATTGTCCATCATCTCTCCAATCAGTGTTTTTTTCCTGAGAATGCTCTTTTAAAGGTTTACTGAACACAAATTGTCACATGTTCATCCCAGATTGAAATTTGGCGATGTGAATCACATGTTCGTCATGTGCTCATTGATGTTGATGCTAAATGATGACTTACTTCAGCAAATAGCAGGTGAAATGACAATTAATTGCGTTTATTGTATGGTGGTACCTGCTAACCATCTAAGTTGATCACCATTATTTGTAGG
>VSDK01009457.1:696648-780629 GCA_009767595.1 Symbiodinium kawagutii
ATAACCATTATTTGTAGTGAAAGCCCCAGGTTTTGGGGCGCGCCATTTTTGGACAAAACCATGTTTTTTTCCATCCAACAGGTCTAGATAATTATTACCAACCCATCGAGTTGTTTTCACAATATCTGGCTGACTCTTGCTGATGGTGGGGTCTGCATGTACGTCACACCTGCCAGCAATCATGCAGCTTTCTTATTCTATACCTCATTTTCTTGACATGTGGAACCCCAACACCTGGTTTTGCCCGCAAGTTCGCACTTCATTGCTCAGGTCTCCCAATCATCAAGTCCAATACATAATTTCAATCCACAGCTGCCAAGAAATCTTATCTTGTTGGTGGATCTTGGTTTGGATTCCATTTTCTACTTTCAGGGACTGCTACCTGCTACAACTGCAAAGAGAGTCTTCTGGCTGTTTGCCGGCGAAAGCACCGAACAGAACCAACCAATCAACCAAAAAAGACAACATCCATGCTGGCATTTCAGCTGCACGACTTCGTGAGTTTCTATTAGTTCATGCCATCAACACCATCCCGCAAGCATGCAACCATCACCACCTGACCATCACAACAACCAACAATCACAAGAGAATCCCACAAGCATCACCGCAACCAAGCAAAGACCAAACAACCAAACAACCCAGGCAGGACAACAAGAAACCCAGCGTTTCAGCGCTGCGCTCCCCTGCTGATTCATTGTCCAAAGGCGACAGCAGCAGCGACTCAGGACCTGTGACCTGTTCCAGGGTCCATGGCCGGGTCCGGGTGAAAAAATGTCCAGAAGCCATTTGCCAAAGCGAAATCCAAACATAAATCCAAATCTTTCTGACACAGAAACCACTAGATAAACACCAATTAATCACTAATTTAACCACCAATTGGTGTTTAGAGATTTGTTTCGAGTATTTTTTGGGTGGTGCAAAGGTGGCACAGTCCATTGCTCCCAACCATTCTCCAACGATGGGGGAAGCCATGCCAGGACGCGCTGTGCCTGCACTTGTGATCGCAAGGACACGGTGGACAACACCGGCTGCACCTAGGTGGACGCCGTGCCGGCCAGCCGCCCATGAGAATGCCAAGGTTCCAAGGCTTTTTGTGACTTGAAGACATGGAAGAACAACAGAAGGAATGGTTCATTAGCCATCATGAACCATATTATATATAGTGGTTCAACCATATAATATGGTTCATGATGGTTAAAGATATTCATATAATATGGTTCATTAGCTATATTTACAATTTACCATCATGAACCATATTATATGAATATCATTAACCATCATTGTCCACTGAGAGCAACCAACATTTACCATGGAAGAGCAAAATGAAACTGTAAACATACCTGGAGATATTCAGAGTATGGAGCATGAGTAAGATAGTAGGTATATCTAAAGGATATAGGGACATTCCAACCGCGTAGAGTTGCCAACTTCAATCCGCTTCGATTCATGGTTGGCTAGCCTCACCAGAATAGACCCGTGTGGTCTTGCAAGAGTTTTCGAATTCGGTTTTGGGTTTCTTGCCCAGCACGTTTCCTGGTTTTTTCCACCAGGTCCTCGAAATTTCTTTGTGCCGATGGAAGCTTTCTACGAGTGTCCGTTTGAGATGAACTTCTCACTTACCGGCCAGATTCATGGCCCCCCTCGGCCCCGTCGCTTCGGTGCCGCCGCCATGGATCGAGCATATGCCTTCTAGGCATTTGCACCTTCGCCTCGACCCCTGAGTTAGGGTGGGGCTGGCAGCTCTACAATCCGCTTCGATTCATGGTGGTAACCCGAGCGGTTGGCTAGCCATCCACCTCCATACAACCACCAATTCACCGCTGATTAACCACCAATTAACCATCAATTGACCATCATTTACCACTGATGCACCACCAATTGACCATCAATGAACCATCATTGACCACTAATTAGCCAACCATTGACTAAGCACTGTTTAACCACAAGGTAACCATTGATGAACCACCAATTGACCATCATTAACCAATGATTAACCACCAATTAACCATCATTAACCAATGATTAACCACTAACTAACCATCATCAACCATTGATCAACCATCATTTACCACAACAATTGGCCGCCAACGGAGATCATTTGTTGGGCCCCCAGTGGTGCTATCCAAGGCGCGCATTGCAGGTTCAAGCGCTGGCCCCAACCACCGGGCACATCCACCCGCATGATCTGCACCAAGCTACCTGGAACAGTCATGGATAGCAACTGCGCTTTGCTACCAGCCATGTAGGGGGACAATATGTCTATATATACAAGCAATATTTTTACAATTATAATGCAATTATATATAATATACACATATATTTATACACATATATTTATACACATATATTTATACAATTATATATAAGCATATAAAACCATCAGTCCTTGAGGAATCTTGAGGAAGGCTTGGCCACTGATCTAGCACCAATGGACGGCCAGGCTCCACTGATAGCCATACAGAAGTTTACATATGCATGACACATGTACAAAAAGTGTAGACTGTACAGTATACCCAAAAAGCCACACAGAAATGAACACACACATGTCCCAAGGAAACACCTCTTACCTTCACTTCAGTGTGAAGATGGGGGCGTCAAACCTATGAAGTACAGGGCACCAGGAGCGCCCAGACAACTAGACCAGTGCCTTGGTCCCGTTGGAACAGCACCCGAGATCCCAACGATCCACCGCATCGTGGCAAACGGAAAATTCATCCGCGCAGCATTCCTGGCGCAGCCATGGTTTCCAGCTGACCGAAGTTACGGCTCTGAGCGGCTCTGCAAGAACTTCGACGGAAACTCCATGACCGACCAAGGTTTTTGGACACTGGAGAAAGGTAGGTCATGGTAGGTCATGGGTTTTTGTTGACACTTTTGACCAAGTAAAACATGAAAAGGTTGTGGACACTTCATGAAGCCACAAGGTTTTTAATTGGAAATAACCCCCGAGATAAAAGCTGGAAAGTGGGACAGTGATGGCGCGCAAAGCGGAGGTGCCAAAATGTCATCTCAGCGACAACTTTCGGAGCTTTACCACCAGGCGCACATCGCCTACATGTTGAGTCACCTTGAGTTCTACTGAAGGAGTCTGCAATGGCCTGGGACCATCTGGGATTGAATACCTACTGTAGCATGAGCCCTAGTCAAGGTACACATGACAGGAGAGGCATGATCAATGGTACTCCAACAACAATAGCCATTCACCACTCTTCATCATCACAGTTCACGATTATCGTTATCGATCATTGTTAAGGCTTGTTGGCTACCACCACAATTAACCATCAGTAGCATATGCACTCATATTCGCCCACATATTCAGCAACATCTTCAGCAACATATTCACCCATATTCACCAGCATTCACCCATATTCACACCCATATTCACCAATGTTAGCAACCATCAGAAGCATTCACCATGAGAAACCCACCAGCAACTCTCGCAAGAGGCCTTCTGCACATAGCAGCGATGCGGCTCTGCGCTGAGGCTAAGGGAGACCTTTCGCGGTTGGTATCCCACCCCCCAGCTGGGGATGTCAGGTTGGATACCACTCTGGTTGTCCCCAACATGGCAACGGAAAAATCCATCAACTATTGATGGTTTCTTAGGGTAATTTATAATTTATCATGATTTTCCATTGCTATGTTGGATTACCAGAGTGTACCACAAATAGTATCCAACCCCCAAATAGTTGGGGAGCACTTTGAAAAATCCCAGAAACTGCTGTGCCATTTTTGATTTTAAATGCCCGTCGAGTTTGGAGCTCCAAAAGTTCGGACGCATGACGGTGGCCCAGGAAAACAATCCAAGCTGAAGTAGGCCAGCAAAAAAAAAGAACTGCAAGGGATCGTGCTGTACCCCATGTTTTACAAGATTTGAGGTACCCAACAACTACGCCTATGCATGGCCATTCGTCTCACCTTCAGACCAGGCATCCACTTGATCCTTCACTTTTCTTGGGGGTTTGGCAATGTCAGTCTGGAGATACTTTTTGAACCTTAGCCTATCTATTTTGGTGGTAGACTTAGCCAGCTTGGATTTGTGTTCAGAAGCTAGTCCTTTCCATCATCAAGAACAGTGATGGCTCGAAATACGTTGCATAGTGCTGGATGCATTCAAATCAAGCACACATGCGATCAGCTTCTTTCTAGCTCCAGCTGCTTATAAAGCTGAAACCATGGTGTCAGCCGCAGTGACTTCTGGCTGCGCCATGTGGACATCCTGCAACAAAGTATGCTGTGATTATTGTTGATGATGGTTGTTGGTGATTGCCCCTGGAGAAAAATAACACTTTATCACAATCTACCAATGCACCAATCGGTTTGTGATTGGCAAATGCTGGTTGCTCTTTGTTATGATGCCAATTGACAATGGATTCTCTAGTTGCCTTGCAGGGATCTATGGTCTATTGCTATCCAAATTACTACTAGTTACTAGTTCGATCCACCTTTGGTTAGCCATTGCTTCCCAAAATATGGCCAAACTATAGGCACCTATGGATGGCCAAGCTATGCCTACAGGCAACACCATAGCATTTCGATCCGCTCTCTCCCAGTTGGGTGCGACTCCCCGGGGTGGCAACAGCTTCACGAGCACGGCACCGTCATGGTGTGGCTGCTGCCGATGTAGGTCGTCCACTCACCAGGCCTCGACTGATTGGAAGGTCCTGGGGATCACCTGGGTCGTACATCATGTCTCACCAAGCATCAACAAACTTCGAAACCATGGTATTTAACGGGGGAGTGCACCTATAAAGCAGACCATGTATTTGTAATTTATATGTCCATACATATGAAAGTGGAAAAGGGACCCACATTTCACTAATCAGTGGTAGAACTGACTGGTTAGGACAAGGCCAAGGAGGCACTGCCTTGATGATGTCTCCACGGCATGATGATCAGTATACCTTGGCAAAATGGATTGGTACGGATTGCTCACCTGCCACATCTCCAGGCAGAGTCGTTCCCAGTGACGTTCAAGTGCTGCGATTCTCTTAACAACGTCTCCTTTCCTGGAAAGTCGAAGATCGTATATATGTCAAAACCATCCAACATCCAAAAATGCCAGCCTTTTTCGAAGGGAGGGTGATGATTTGGGGGAACACCCATGGGATGAAGCGCTCCAGAAATGCATGTCTGCAGAATTGGTTCACATCGCAGCCTTGGATCTCAAATATTTTTCTTGGAGGAATGGTACAAAACCTGACCCCCTCGAACTTTCTAAGTTGGTTACATAAAAAAACCTTAACAAACCATTTAGCGCCAGATATATTTACACAAATAATGGTAGTTACCTATGTTGCAACCTACCTGGTGCAGTAGTTTGACTCACCGACTTTGGCCCATTTGCAAACAAACAAATCAGCTGCTAAACAACGTTCCCGGGTCGTGAAGCGCCGTGTCTTTGAGCATCCACACATGGTCCAAAACCCCGTGGTCTCGTTGTCGGTACTCGGCATAGACCAAGGGTTCTCACAAGCCTGCCAGGCATGCGACCCACCCCGCAACATGGCTGTGGGTCAAGCAGTTAACCAACCACCTTTCATGGGGGATAATGACCAACCGATAACAAGGAAAACAATGGTTAATGATAGGGAAATCAGAGGTGCAGGGTTTTGACCCACAGCCACATAGCTTCCAAACCTTGAGTATGAATGATGATTGGCTGGTTGATGGCCAAGAAATGATTAGCAACCTACAGAAAATGTAGTAATTCGATTGTTTGATAACAATGGGTAGTGGCTGGCTATTGATGATCAACTGTATGTAGATTGACAAATGAGAGTAGCACGAAGCAAATACGATGCATAGCACCTGCGGTCAAACATCATAGTACCTCCGGATGATTGGGTTTACCCATTGCATACTATAGATATTTCCAATCACTGTGCAAATGCGAAATCCAGCCATGGTGCAAACACTAGCGGCTAACAAACTGCCAGTGACCTCTGCAGTTGTTTGAAATTCAACCGGTCAAATTTCATCTCTCTGTGACGGCGGCTATCCCGTTGAGGAATCAAAGGTCACAGGGGATACCAGCCAAAATTCCAACAAGTGGACAAACACCAAACAATGGCAACAAAACCCCCCAGGACAACAACAACAACAACAACAAGAACAAGAACAAAAACAAGAACAAAACACAAAAACACGCAACACTAACAACCAGAACCACAAACACAAACTCGACAACAACTGGATGAACTCCTCATTGCTTAGGAACACAACGGAACTTACTTCCTGGTAGGTTGACCGTTCCTGACAGTTGATAACTGCGCCATCACGCACTCTCCCTGAAAGAGGGCCCACGGGAACCCGGATGATTTTTGAGTGTGGGTGGTTCGTTTTTGATTCACCGACCCAGCGATGGGCCAGCATGCCTTCGAATTGATGTTTGTTTGTGTTTTATCTAAAAGTTCGGTAAACAAACAGTCAAAAATAGTCCCATTGTGTCTGCACATGGGCAAAATATGCGCACACACACTTGCGTGACCTCCATGTGCATCCACCAAGAACATTCGCAAAAAAAACGGTAGTCAACTTAAAACATGCAAACATGCAAACACACAACCATACGGACATATGAACACACAAACAAACATACGCAAACAAACACGCACACCTGCAACCATACAATCCTACATTACCAACAAATTACGATGAACGAGGGGTTGCTTTCGCAGACTTGGTAGATAGCACAACACCCGTCTGTGGCTTGCCAGCACGCCGTCTACTATGACCAAAACGGACCCCCCCCCCCCCCGGGGGGGCCATCCATTTTGACTCTGGAGTACATGCATACATATATATATATATATATATGTATATGTATATATACCTGGTACTTCTTTAACCCACTTTTTTTTGGGTTGAGAATGAAGAACCTGGTTTTTGTAACTAATCTCAGAATTACCGGGTTTTGTCTTTAAAAACCGGGTTATCCCTTAGGAGAGGCGTGGGCCTCTTTAACTGTGGGAGGCAAACTCCATGCCTGGAACTATATCTAAAATGCTAGGAACTATATATAAAATATGTACAGTTTAGAATGGATGTTTTCCAGTTTAGGAAGGATTAATTCTATGACCAACGCAGGCACTCGGAGGGTGCTGACCAGGGTTCCCGGACTGTTCCGCGAGTCTGCCATTTTTTTTCCAACCCAAACGGCTGATTGAATCTTGGTGATTAGGATGCTTCGACATGAAGCTGTCATCAGGCAGTATCAGTGATCAGTATCACTGTGATACACACCCAAAAAAAGGCTACTGAGTAACCCTACCCCCATTGGAAAACGTCAGTGACCCTCCGGTTCACACACGCAATCACTTCTTGCCCTGCTTGGCTTTGGGTGCTGCTTCTGGATCTGCTGTCTTTCCACGCTTCCTTGTGGATGCTTTTGCCTTGGCCTTCCTGGGCCAGTGCGATAAAAAAAGATATGGTCCGAAATTCGAATCCAATGGTGTTGAAATGGGAAGTCCGTATACTTCAAGTATAGGCACAGGCATTGAAATTGGTAGTAGCAGGGCCTTTAGCATCTGATTATAATCTGATGTTAGTGATGTGATGTCAGTGATGCGATGTCATTCAAACAAGAAAATGATTAGATTACATTGAATGGAAGTATCATATAGTCTGTCTAGTTTAAAGTGATGATAACCCCAAAAAAATAAGAACAATGTTTCACCCAATCACTTCAAAAAAGCAACAATACTAACCATAACATAACAATGCAATGTTGACAGAACCGTGGTAGAAAACAAATGACTACTAAGAGTACAAAGTAATAGTTTATGTATTTATCAATGTTTCATTCCATAAAATAGTTCATTATTAAATTATATTTACTTACTTACTTGTACCATAATCATGGGCTTAGCATTGACGTTGGCCACAAAGATTGTCATAGGGCCATGAAACCTGGAATCATATAAATGTTTTGCATAAAGTGGTTCGGTGGGCACCAGTGTTCCCAAATAATTTCTATACCTAAACTGCCTAAACCTGTAAACATGAGACAAATGAAACAGCCTAGATTCGGAGCAGCTGTCTCATCACTGCCCTGAGCACCGGAGTGTGAGAACTCGTCAAATTTCATCTGCAAAACTTCTGGCAAATCCTCCTTTGAGAGCCCGCACTCCTTGCAAATGTAAGCATTCACCTTGCGCGCTGAGTCAAGTGGGTTTGCGAAGCTGGCGCAGTTGATGACACATTCTGCAACCATAATGCATGCCACCGTCATAGCTGCAGTACTTCTCAGATCCTGGCTGAGAACTCTCTCTCTGAATTTAATGGAAGTCATGTCCAAAACATACATCCTATCCCCCAAGAATACCATCCATTGAGACAAAAAAACATTTATATTTGACTGAAGGTGTCACATGAATGTTTCTAGGACAACAAGCCCCAGTCAATGCATCTCTCGTCTCTCCTCCAAGTCTTTCCGAAGAGGGCTCACTCGTGAGACCAGCGTTCGCACAGGGAGAGCACTGTCCTTGCACTTGAAGGACAAAATCACCTTCATGATGTCCAGGTGGCTTAGCGCATTGACACGCCATGCAAGGAGTTTCCCCATTTGATTCCCGGTCTCCTTCTGGTTCTCAAACGCCCACATCACATCATCCAGCTTCCAATGCTCAAGGTTCTTGACGACCGGACTGCAGGGGTCAAAAAAGCAAAAACTCCATGCCACATGGAATTGACATGACATAACATATCCCAAAAAATCAAACAACGAACATAACACAACATTTACATTTGAATGACTCTGACTCTCACTGTCACTATCACCTGATTTTGTCAACCCCTGTCCTGTATTTCTGAATCATCTCTTGACCAGAACGAATCATGTCCTCAGAAGTCTTCAACACCTTGCCCAAGTGTTCGTCCACCTTGGATTTGAAGGTCTCCAACTTCTCAGTCATGTCGGGGAAGAAAAATTTGATGTCCTCGATCTCCAAACTGTAGACTGTGAGCAAAGTCTTGGCCAAGGAGCAAACACCCTTCATATCCTCGGGTGGCTGAAAGTCCGCGGTGGCCTCCTTGAAAAGCTTGGCCTGCTTCAAAACATCGATCGCACGCTGCATGCCTGCAGTCACCTGGAGCTTTTGGGACTGAACCCAGTCCAATGCAGGTCCGACATCTCCATTGCTAGAAATGTTGTTCTTCAAGTGTTTCCTTCCAACCACATCCAAGATCAACTCCAGCCTTTGACAAGCCAATTTTCCTTCACAAAGCCAAATTGGTGTGGTTTCCATAGTTTGGCAGCTGTTGAGCACGTTCTTCATGGCTCGGAGATTCTGGAAGGCCTTGGGTAGTGGAAGTTCTGCATGTGTCAACTCCATGATGGCGCTTGCAAAGTTGAAGTAGGCTTTCTGCAAGACAAGATTTTGACCTTCCCGAAGAATGTTGCCAAGCACACTGCCTGCAAATCAAGGTGAAACTAAAAACATGTCGGATGCCAAATCTGGTCATTTTCATTTCACAGATGGAGAGTCCGTCCTATGACAGTTGACTGTAGGCTGACTTAAGCAAGGCATACCGGAATTGGAACCTCTGAGATCGAACCGTCAATGTTGGTATCGAATTGTTGATTGACGATACATACATACACGAATAACTTACTACTAATTAATTATGAATCAATGAATAATGAATACTGAATGGAATCATATTTGATCATCAGTGTATCAAAGTCCAAATCAGCGTCAATGCCACATCAATATCGATATCAAGCTACCAGTGTCAATGCGAATGTGTTTGCTGCTTCCCCCAATGATCCCCAGTGAACTGAAGTTGACTTTGGAAACTTTTGCACGCCTTGGATGCCTGTCTTCCATACGCAGTCCAGATCGGCGTCAGGCAAGGCCAATTTGATCTCCTCCTGGTCGCCCATCCAAAGCTGACAGACGATCTTTGGAAAACCCTTCTCCACCTCAGCAGCTGACTGCTCGATGAAAGCCTTCACATCCTGCAACTGCGCTTCCAAGCTGGTAGCAGATTCTGCAGACCCTGGCTCATTTGAGTCTTTGAGGAACTGCACGATGTCGATGGCTGGAACACACTGAAGGATCTCCTTGTTCACGCTTGCAAGAGTGCGTCCCTCAGT
This sequence comes from Symbiodinium kawagutii, assembly GCA_009767595.1. Taxonomy (NCBI): domain Eukaryota; class Dinophyceae; order Suessiales; family Symbiodiniaceae; genus Symbiodinium; species Symbiodinium kawagutii. The sequence continues at coordinate 706,748 of VSDK01009457.1, forward strand.
CCTGGAAGCCCTTTTGCTCAGAGAAGCAAGTTGCTCCTGCATGCGAGCACTTTGCTCAACGGCTTTGTCTGCGGAGACGGAATTCTGGCAAACATCTGCTGCGAAGTTGAGCAAGGTCCTGTTCTTGGGCACAGGGCAAGCCAATTGTCCCCACAAATTCTGTGAATAATGTTAAGTTTAACTCAGGTCTTCTGCATCATGTTCACGTTTGTCACGAAACTGTCTAATGAGCTTCAAATATGATTCTGATTCATGATAGTCAATGCTTAATTTGTTTGATAAACAATAAAAAATAACAATCAATGATTCATCATTGATGACTCAGTAAAACACATGATTAACATGTAACATGTAACATTGTGTGATCATTAACACTTGAAAAATGCAGTAGTAATAATACGTAACAAATAGTAAGCAATGACTTAACAATAAAATATGTGATAACATAATTTAAATGATTGACTAATTGCGAATGAAAAATAGTAAATAAATTATGTAATAATTAAGAATTAATAATGTGTTAATAAATTAACAAATAATAATTTAATAAATAAATAAAACATCATCGCCTCATAGAAACCTCTGCAATCAAATGGCTAGTTCAGACAAATTTAGTGTTCATTTAGTCGTCATATGATTCATATGGGCCTCATATGGGATTTCGATTTTTTGACTGTGAAGTCCTGAGCCGATTGTTCGAACGCATCATCAGAGAGCAACGTGCACTGGACCGTCCGCAGTTGGCTAAGATCACCTTGGTTCCTTCGAGTTTGTCATTTGGTAGGCAATTTGCGAAGCCCTCTCCAGCGTTGCAATCAACCATCAAAAGGCACACCAAGAACTTCTGAACGTCAACCAGAACCTTGGTGCACAGCCCTGACTTGTTGTCGCTGCCGTCCTTTGGAGAGAGGGTGAGCTCCTCGTCCAATTGAGTCCTGAAAAGGATTGAAAAGGGTATTAGGAAAACAGATTCAGACTATATGGACGCATGTTGTTCCCCAATCACTTTTACGCAGAAACATCAGACCAGCTTGGAAACATCATCAAACATCATCCTAGAATCATATCAATCATCAACCAACATCAATGGATCACATTAGACGTTACATGAATGTGTCGACCTTGTAGAAAAACCCCTTTTTCAACCAACTTGTGTCCTCACAATGCCTGGCATCCACAGCAAATCAAAGTAGGGCCTCATTGAAACCAATGCTGAATCTATCATTGCCTCTTGAACACTCCGCATGCGATCCATGAAAGCATTCCATAGATTGCACTGCAGCAGAAGCAACTGTTTGTCCTCAAACCTGCTGTCAAGAGCCGCGTTCTCTTGAACTGCATAGAAACTCAATGCAAAATCTGACTTGGCCATCTCCTTTGACAGACTTAGAAAGCGGAATAAATATCCATCGGACCCAGCATTGAATGATGCCTGACAAACGGTGGAGCACTCCAGTGGATTCACCTTGATTATTGACATGACATGACGCACATCATACTTTCATGTTGAGCCCCCATTAACTGTAAGACTTTTCGGAAACTTCATTTGAAACAAATACCATGCCACAATCAGACTCTTGGAACATAATCAACTTCAAGTAGCTGTCAAATTTCAAACCTGTGTGCTCTGGAGCTGTTTGTTTTCCTGCCTCCGTCAAAGGTCGTCCGATCTGTGTCAGAAGTGCAGTGGCGCACTCCAAGCCCACACCTGTGATATGTGTAAGCTCTTCTGCTTCAAAGCACAGCGCAACATCGTTCTGATCTGCTTTGATGTTTGTAATCCTCTGCCTGATCTTGGCAAAGAGATCCAAGCCCACGGTCACTGCCTCAGCCTCGACTTCCAATGACTTAGCAAGAGCCTGCATCTCTGCATTGTCCATCGCCTGCAGCTTTGCACTGAGCGCCAATGCCTTAGACAATTTCGAAGACACATCCTTCTCCTTGAGTGTGCCCTGCCACACAGCCAATGTAGACATCTTTTTCAACAGCTCCAACAGCTCCTTGCCCTTGCTCATGGAAACCGCCTCTGGGTCCACAATGTTCGCTGGCTCCTTGGCTGGTTTGGAAGGGCCTTTTGTAGATGAACCACTCGCTGCAGCACTGGTCGCCTTTGCAGTTTTTCGAGGCGCTTTGGCCTTCTCAACGGCTTGCGATCCGAAGCCAAACATGTGCTCCTCATCAGATGAATTTTCTGACTCCTCCATGTCTGGTTCCGCTTCCATCTCATCCAAGTCTGGTTTCAATCCGAGGGCTGCTGCTTCTGCCTCCTGAACAGGGGTGAACATGACTAGGATGTAACTATGGAATGTAGTGCCATCATAATGGTAGTGATCAAGTGAGTGAGTTGTTTGTTCTATTTCCCCCAGCAAACCCTGGTCTCACACAAACAAACCTATCAGGAAGCGTTGCTAGGACAACGCCAGAAATAAGCGTGTCGCATGGCGCATGCCACACATGCATGCAGCAACATCATCAAGCAAACACCAGCACTGTTGACTGGGTTTGATGAAAATCAAAATGCACGTCGACGCTTCTTCTGATACTTGTAGTGATGGATGCAGTCGTTCGCTTGGATGTTCTTGGCAAGTATTGTCATAGACTGCTTGCAATCTTGGACCAAGTTCATGAAGATGTGCAAAGCAAGGGTGCGCTCCATCACCCCGGTAAGTCCTGATGGGCAAACGACACCATCAATGTCAATGTCTCCTACTAAGATCTACTAAGAGAACGGAAAAACACGACAACTGGAACATTTTTGAACGTTGGCCATGAACAAGTTGAGCCCAAGTGCCTCGAAATTATTCTTCGATCTCGCAAAGATTTTGCAAAGTTTGCCCAATCTCAAGCGGACTTTCGACCCGTCGTTCCAAACGCTCAATGAAGTCTGATGGAAACTGTTTCAATGGCACGTTGATGTCTTTCCAAGCATCCATTGAGAGGTACTGAGGGTCATAAGAGTGAAAATGTTTTTCAAACACATCCGCAGAAGAAAGGCTTGATCCTCGACACTTGCTCATGATGACTTCCAAGTGGTCTGCGCACATGTTCATGACGTGCTGGAAGTGTGGCACGATTGGAGCACCTTTCATGACATTTGAGAAATGGCTCATCAGTTCACCCAATGCAGCACATCGATGGAACCCTCGCATCAGCAGGCTCATGTTTGCAGCATCAGTTCCCTTGTCCAGCTCAAGGTGCAAGCTCTTCATGATGGCTTGCACAGCTTTGTTTTCCCATTCCACCCAACTCAGTCTGTCTACATCTACGCTTAGTGGAAACGATGTCATGGTGTCACTCCTGTAGAGCCGAAAGGAATTTTCAAATATATTAATTACAAAACATGGAATGATATGGTGGAATCAAAAATGCAAATGTTAAATACTGGACTAACAATAGACATTAATAGACTAGAGTCAAAATTATTGAGATTGGCAGTCAGCAATTGTTTTTGTGACTTGAAAATGATTTCATGGCAACCCTGAGCTGAACCCTTGTCCTTGCTGTTGGTCTTCAATGCAGGCTGGCCCATCTTCTCAAAAACTGCTTGCTGAGCCTTGCTGTCCTCCTGCTCACTGCGTTTGACCTTTGCTGCGCTGCTCCTGGTTCCCAAGCGGACCTTCTTCACATCGGCATCTTCGTTCATAATGATGACGCCCTCCGTGCCCAAATTGTCCTGTTGGATCTCAAGGCCCAGAACCTGAGTGGCCAGTAACTCAAAGCGGCAGCACATGATTGTTGGAATTTCATTAAGCCATGGGACAGTCGTCACGTACTTGCGCTTCTGAGCAGTGGTCTTCAATTTCTTTCGGACAGGCTCATCCACTTTTTGCTTCACGTAGGCATCCAATGACATCCACGTAGCATCCTGCTAAGGGAATTGTTTGTTGTCAATCATTTGTGCAGTCAGTTGTCTCTTAGTCGGTGTCAGTTTTGATTTTAGGTGCATGTAACATGCACGCAATGATTGCCAACTCAAGTCCTCATAGATATCGCAAAAGTTCTCCTTCTTCGTCTCTGTATAGAGCTTTGTGTTGATGATTTCATGTCTTGGACGCGCTTTCGGGTTCTTTGATGTGGTGATCACGTGCTTTTTGCGAAGCTGACGAAACCTCAGCAAAACAAACGTTTGGTCACTGCGCCGAGCCATCGCAAGAATGGAAATGATGTTTGGTGCGAGTCTAAGCTATCAAGGCAAGGAGCTTCTCAAAAAGAGGTCGAGACTTTCGCAGCATTCTCACCAGTTCAGCGGCCTTCAGATTGGGGAAGGAGCCTCTTTTGATGTAGTAACACTTCAGGCAGAATCCCTTGGTTTCTCCCTTGGCGCAAGTAACTGTCAAAGTCGATCCCTCCGGTGCGTCCTTCAAATGTGGGACAAAGGAAAACAAAGGGTGGTTGCGATAGTGAGTCAGAGCCAAGCCCTAACCAATTGAGGCATACATAGATATTGAAACTGGTAATCGAGACCTATGGATCGTCTCATCTGCGAAATCTATCGGCACACTGTGGTAAAGGTCTTGGAGTCTTGAATATTTTTTTGCATGTACATCTGTACATACATACCGACCGCATACCTGCACATGTCTAGTCCGTCTATGGTCCATCTAGTCTTGTTGGATCTTGAATTCAAATAATGATGCTGCGATGCTATGACTTGATGATTTGCCATTGATAAGAAATGGAATTGAACAATGAAATGATTTTAGCCAACAGAACAGGTCTGCAACAAACATGTCCTCATCTGGCTGCTGAAACTTCTGCTCACACGCCGCACACTGACCGTCAGCAAAAAGCTCTCCCTCGTCTTCGGAAAAGTGTTCTGGCTCAACTGGGTTCTCGTGGCGCTCATCCGAGTCCATGGCAAGCAAAGGCACAAGACAACAGGTAAGGAAACAGGACGGCTGGTCAACTGTCTCGAGGTTACGCTCTGTGAGGTGAGGCAAAAGGAATGCAATGAGGAAGAGTGGGAGCATTCAAGCAACAAACATACCGAGAAGGCCATGCATCACTGGAACAACCTCAAAGTACATGTCACGTGTCATCCTGTCATACATTTCCCTGAATGTTTAACTCACCATGGACCGTGTCGAACATGTGTAGGCAAACTCCAACACAATCTTCAGTAGGCTCCTAAGTTCCTTCAACCAACGCACATCACTTCATGTGATTTTTTTAAAGTGGCGCCAATGTCACAGGCTGGACAACGCCTAAGTCAAGCTTTTGTGTTCAATGCAAGACTTCAAAATCAAAACTGACAACCACGATGACAATGATGAACTTGCGACACGCGAATGCAAGCTTGGCTGAGTCGTCTCATGAAGTCTCGTCAAAGACAGGTGGGCTCGAGTCCTGAACTGAATCATCTGGGCGACAGATAGTAGCAGCCATATATCCCACCACCTCTTGCACAGCGCTTTGAACAATGGGGCAGGAGTTGAGATAGCACTCGTCAATCAACATGTTGAAGGCCTTTTCTTCGCAACCTTCTTGGCAAGCAAGTGACGGAAAGCAATTGGAATGGACCCAGAAGACCATAGAACCACCCTCGGTTTCCTTCAGCCAGCATATTTGACACTGCCCTGACTCCAATCCTTGGTTGCAAAGGTCGCACAAGATCTCCGGATCATGATCAAGCACCAGACTTGCTCGAATACTCTTGCCCGGACGTGGGAAAGTGCGTGCCTTCACCGTCAGTCTCTGACATGTTGTCCTCCTGCGGGCTCAGTAAAGAGTCTGCTCCTGTGTCTTCGGGATGTGGCTGAAGGAGGTGCGTAGGATCTGGGTAGAGTTTAAGCAATGGCCTGCCAAGTCTGGAAGGGACCACTCCTACCACAAGGGCGGTAAGAATTGCGCCGGCGACCGGCACTGTCCACGAGTCTCCTGGCAAAACAGGATGCAATTTTCACAATGATCAAGTGATGACATGACAATACAATAAACTTCATGATCAATGATGCCAAATACTGACCCTGACTCTGGCAATAGTGTGTGAGTTCAATTGTGCTTCTAACTTCTAATGCCAAATTGTCACATTGCAAGGCTGCTGGTCAGGAGTGAAGACCACTCTAAGGTCTGCGGTGCGATTTGCCATGAGGAAACCTCATCTCGATTGAACACGAGTTATTGACCATGGGACCATGGACCATGGAACACAGTCACTACAAATGCTCGGCGTTCGGAAGCGCTGAAGTCCTGCCAGTTGGTTCACTTGCTGATAAGACATTCCAGCAAGGTCTGTTGTGGCAGGGTCGAACCCTTGAATGCAGAGAAGGTCCTAGCACGCACAATGACCCCATGGTGGATTGGTACAATGCCAGAGTCGTGACATCTGGACACTTTGACAAATCAGTAGAACAAGATCATGACACATTCAATTCCACTCACAACTGCCCTCATGTGAAACAATTGAATGGTAAAATGCAAAAATAATGAAGAAAGCAAAACCTGATTGTGTCTCATGCGATCACTTCCTTGGAATTGTCTGGCAAATGTGATGTACGAGCTGTCCTGTCCGTAGAGGAAGTTTTCCTCTCCCCAGTCCCACAGCTTCACGCCGGTGGTCAGCGCAGAAAGTTTGGATCCGCTAGTCCACTGCTCGCGACCCAAGGATCCTAGGCATGACTGGAGGCATTTGACATGTGCTTGCACATCGTTCATGCGCACAGTGAAATCAGATCAATTGCAATTTATAATGAAATGATTTGATATGATATGAATGAATCTGAATGATGTTACCTTTCATCAAATCATATCATCCATGATTCTCTGATTTTGATAAGTCGGAGTCGGAGTCAGTATAATATAGTATAGTCTGGTCAAGTCATGAGTCACTTTCAAGTCCAATTCCTTCACTGGATTTTTCTTTGAAATGATATTTTCTGCTGCGAAAATCCAACTGGTGTCTGGCTGTCTGTGTACAACTGTGCTTCTGACTTGCAACATCGCTGATGCAGCCACTGTGTGCCGGATTCATGCCACGTACCTTAGCGGCTCATCATCATCAGTGTGGGTTGGTAAGAGTGTGTCTTGGATGACTTCCGGAAGTAAGATTGCAGAGCCGGTTTTTTGAACATGATGCTCTGCATCGCATGCGTTGCGCGCACAAAGTAAGAAACAAATCGCAGCTTTGCAAGGAATGCTCGCGCAAGCCCGACGCAACAGTGATAAAGCCTTTGGTGCTACATAGCAGTCGCTATTTTCAAATATAAATCTTAGATCTTTGATAATCTCACGTTACTGGTTAGTAATCTCACGTTACTTACGTTAAATAACTTATTTATGCTACTGATACTGTTGGTTCACTATTCATGGTTGTACTGTGCTCCACGTACCTCCAGTTTTGACATAATTACTAATACAGATCGCTCCAACCCTGTGTCAATGCAATTGAGCGCTCTCACGGTGCAGACTTCTGCCTTGTTAGCTGTGTTTCTTCCGAGCTCATGCTGATACCCGCATCATCTGTCAAGAAATCACATGTCATGTCACATATCCTTCATGGCATTGATGATTTTGGCCCTCGATCAATGATTTCACTGCTCCATCCGATGTTTCAATTTGTTGGGCAAACTGATGACTGCATATATGAAAGGATCCTTCATCCAGATAGAAAATGTGACAATGCAACACAATAGCATTTGTTCAGGAAAACAACCTTGTTGAGCTATCACAAACTGTACTTTCATTGCTTTCTTTTTCACTTTATGATTTGTGATTTATGACTGTACTGAACTGTACTGTGTTCTTTCGCGACTGTTTCTCTCTACATCCTTTCCTGTCCATCAGTGGTCCGATTTGTTCACAACAAATAATAAGAGGAAAATTAATGATGATTGATTGACGATTGATGATTGATGATTGACAATTGATGATTCTCATGAATTTCACTTGTTTGAGACCATCTGTCCCCTTGTGCTGAAATTTCATCCAATCATGGTCATTTTTCTGCTAGCTTCCTGGTCAGTCATATCATCCATTTCCCAGCATCAAATGCAAAGGTGCAAAACTAAGTGTGTTGGCAATCAATTTTGAACAAATAGTGCAAACATAAGTAAGGAGTCAAAAGGCAACCGTAAGAAATGATAGGATCCATCTGTACATGTTGAAATGCAAAGGACGACGCAAACACAAACACATGTTTCGTGCTTCTGAAACCAGTGACAGCCACTCTGCGACAAATCATACGCAAATTAGATGACAGCTAACACTAGATATCATTTTTTATGTTCAAGATAACCAATGTGTAAATGCTTTAAAACGACTATGGGCAGTGGTGAAAGGAGCAATGCGGCAAGTAAAGTAGTCATGGAGTCAGAGTCATAGTCATATAGTCGAGTCATAGTCATAGTAATAGTCTAATAGTCTAGTCTAGTAGATTGATTTTCCAGTGCATTTTGTATATATCATGTGGTGACATATGTACGTAGATAAACTTAACATACCAACCATACTGGACCATACTTAGTTCAACCAGCAGCGTAGGCGTAGTGATCAGTCAGAGTGTCTCATATCATATCACCATATCAGGATTATGTGATTATGTAAAGTTTTTTATGTGACATGTGATGTGACAAGATGGCATAAATTTCCAATCTTCATTGTCTTGCCATTGTTGTTTTGACATCATGATATGACACGAATGGTATGATATGCCTATGATGTGATTTGATATCAAGTCAACATCTAACATATAACATATAACATATTCTATTATGAAATAAAGATGATATCATGTCAATATAATTAAATAATACGATATTGACTGATATTGATATGAATGTTAGAATGTTTGTTACATAGTTACATAGTTTATATATTTTATATCATTTAAATATAGTTTAAAAAATATAAGAAAAATATCAAAAAATGCATCATAACAGACATGTTTAGAAACGGTTCCGAACGGTTCCGAACGGTTTCTAACGATTTCATTTATAAATGGTTCAGAACGGTTCCGAACTATTTGTAAAATAAAGTTATAAATAGTTCCGAACGGTTCCGAACGGTTCCGAACTATTTATACACTTGACTTTATAAATAGTTCAGAACGGTTCCGAACGGTTCCGAACTATTTATACATGCCAACTTGTCCGGAACTATTTGGAACTATTTGGAACTATTTGGAACTATATTGGGTTTTGGCTGTATAAATAGTTCAGAACGGTTCCGAACGGTTCCGAACTATTTATAACATGTTTTTATATATAGCGCAGAATGGTTCCGAACGGTTCCGAACTATATGTAAACAGGTCTTTCTGGACTTAGTCAGAAACGGTTCCGAACGGTTCCGAACGGTTTCTAAAGGCGTCCACTTACCATGGTTGTTTTTCCATGTTTTTTTTATGATATTTTAAGTTTTAAGTCTTATCTTATCATTTTATGAAATATCAATTGACAATGTTGATCAATGTCAATGTCAATCAATGATTCAATTGGTTTAATCATGTTTAATCAGTGTCTCGCGGGTTGATGTTCTATGACAGGATTGGTTAATCACTTTACTTGGTTATGTGAACTGGAACTGGATCAAAGTAAGTGTCAACATGACATGTCAAACAGGTCATGTGTGCATTGGATGCTGTCCAAACCCCCCCTCAAAGCCCAACCCAACTGTCAGCCCAAGTGCCCCAATCAGAGCTCGGTGAATGTCCAGGATTTGGCGTTCTCGCTGGTTCAGAGTCGCCAGTTTCTCTGGGAAAAGGTGAGTGGTGTACCTGTCTGCATCCCTTTGGATACCCAAGTCTCTCATGTACCTAGCCACCTCCTCCCTCGATTTCTGCGACATGCGCCCGTCCTGGGACGATAGGAAAGGCCGAGGAACCCTTTGTAAAGAGCCTGAAATCCCTGGGACTAAATTTAAAGAGCTCGGAACTATTTATAAAACGCTTGGAACTATTTATAAAACGCTTGGAACTATTTATAAAATGCTTGGGACTATTTATAAAAAAAATTGCAAAACCGACTCCGATCAATCCAGAATGGAGGTTTGACCCAACACCCAGCCCAACCGCACATTGATCACTGGTCTCCTTGGAAACAGCACACGTCAACCGGTCTCTTGGGGAGACACAGTGACGCACATATGCTCGCACATCTGGAATGGTGGAGGAAGCCATTTTGTGTGGAAAAACATCCTTGATCAGGCGCAGCACTCCTTCCATCTGCGCTGGTTCCACCATGCCTTTCTTGATCATCAGTAGGTACACGCGACTTCTGGTTTGTGGAACTCCGAAGTTCTTGGACCTTAGGGTACAGGCAGAATGTTGCCTTTACACATAGGTTCACATAGGTTGGTACAGCACAGCGTCATATTTCTGGGGGGCTTATGGATTGTTCATCCCTCAAAATCCAAGGAATGTGGCTTGTCTTATGATTCGATCAAGTGACAATGCATCTGCATGCTGCATACTGCATATCATATAACTAAGATGTAATTGTACGCTCAAAGGCTCAAACTAAGAGTGTAAATAGTGTGATCATGCATTGCTGCATGATGCGTATCCCTTGGGGAGGGACCTGCGTGGTCTAGTGCGTGATGAATTGTCAGTCCGTCCGTCATGTAAGCAGTTCACTTGGCACAGGCTCCAGAACAGCGATATGCGGCTGATAGAAAAAAATCATCATTGAATCGTTATCATGATTCAGAATGATTGATCATTGATAATTCATCATTGATTATTAATTATGATTTAATGAATGATTAAACAATAAGTGAAGTGTGTGTATAATCTACTTGTTTTTCTGCCAATTCGCAGCAATGCAACGTATACATGATGAATGAATGCCGGGATACAATGTTTGTGAAGGGCACACGGGCTTCTGAATTGAACATCATGATATGATATGTGATTTTTTTCAGAAACAGGTATAACTGTATAACTGTATAACGGTATAACTTATACTTATACTGGTGCTGCTGCTGTTTTGAGTTGTAAGTTGTGGTATGTTGGTGATGGTACATTGTTATGTGATAGTGAAGTGATGCTGTAAAGTGTCGTTAGGGGAAAAGTACCATGTGCCAAGTCCTTGAACGATATGATGTGATTAGGTCTCGTGATTTGAGATATTACGTTTTGGTTTTAAACCAAACTCTACCTGTTGCTCTTAGTTTGACTGCCGGCCCTTTGAATAGAACCGATAGTATTTATATCATACATAATCTTACAACCTCTTAGATCTGAATAATGATTCAATAGATTTAGACTTAGATCATGAATAAATCAATATCATTAAATGATATAGAATAGACTATAGACTATAGAATATAATATAATAATATTAATAATAATATTAGGTTGGAAAAATCAAAGGTGGAATTGTGAAATGTGACAAGCGATCAGCCATCACAAGTAAGTGGGATGAATTATGATTCGAACACTAACATGAACATGAATATCATAAGAAAAATGAGAAATCACATGAACAACGGCCTTGAACACCCAAGGCAGCCACTGTTGACAAGGACCCTTCGTATTGTAGAGTCCAGGTTCTACGGTCAGTAAATAGTGGGTCACATAGTCATACATAGTCACATAGTCAGTCATATATTATCTAGTCATAGAGTCATAGGACTATGATATCGATATGTCGATATCAGTGATTTAATATCTACAAACTACAGACCTGCAACCGACAACATATTACATCATAGAGTTTACAACAGAAAAGTCAGCAGTGTTACAGTGTTGGTCAAGAATCTAGTTTTGCAAAACCATCTCGACCATCTCCTATCAAATCATATCTTTAAAATGCTGTTGTGTTGATAAGTAAAATACTTGGTGACATAACATTACAATAATCTCAGTGTTTGACGACTACATCAAAACTTTCGGAACAAGCTTCTCCATGTGTAGATAGTGGACATCATATCCTTCGACCAATTGCAAACCGATGTCCTCGTCAAACCATCTGCCACGAAGGATAAAATCGATGGGCGCCTGCAAGCTGGAGGCAAATGCCATGATATGATACGACTAGACTAGACTGGATAATTCTAAGCCGAGGCCGAACATATGATGTGTCTAAAGCAATTCTGGCATGCCGAATGCTCACATAGATGATATGATATGATATAATTGATAATGAATGAAATGATATAATTTATAATATGACTGGAGGCGGTTTACACGCTCGTTTGAACTGTGTCAATCCTGCTTGAAACACCAAGTCAAATATGGAACCCTTGACCCCTGATGTGAATGCCAAACCCGAATGGAATGCATGATCCACAACTTTGAATCTTGGTGTGTGTGTGAGAAACATTTGATCGAATTGACAGGATCACTTTTTCTCCAATGGAAGCCAGAAGACCTAGAATCAGGACTCAGTCGGAGTCAGTGTCTATCAAAGACAGAATGTCTTGCGCTTTCTTCTGCACTTCAGAGGGGCCTGTGCTCGCTGAAGCCTGTCTAGTCATCTGCTTGAGTTTATCAACTGCCTGCGCCTTTAGGCCTGTCTTTTCAATCATCTGAAACACGCAAAAATGATGAAGCCAAGCTTGTGGACGTACTCGGCTGTAGTACGCCGCAAATCGCACATCTCCTCTGGCAATTGCAGACTTGCAATGCAGGCAAATGCTTCGGCCAGTGCCAAAGCACCATGGTCCAACCCCAATTCCTGAGAAAAAAAGGTCTTGTTCCCAATTTGTTGTGTCTGGAGGGAATGCTTCAACTTTGCAGCGGCAACTTCCATGTTCTCATTCTCCAATTGCACTGCCTCAGCAGCCTTCACTTCGGCAACCATTGTTTCTGAGATTGGGTTTACCAGGTCACTTTCCTGCTCCAAATCCTGAATGTCGTCTGCATCACTGTCGCTTTCATCTTGACTAGGGTTGTTCTCAGAGCTGCAAGACACATCGCTGTCAGATTGCAAATTTTGCTGCTTCTGTTGTCTGTTGTTCTTGGCATTGCTGGATTGCTGGACCAATTTCTTTTTTCTCGCAGGCTTTGCGTTTTTCGACATTTTGATTCCAAAAGGCAATTTCCCTGGATTTTTTTTGGCGATGGTTCGTTTTCCAGCATGGATTGAACAGCTTCCTAGCATAGACGCAGCTGATGCTACCAGCTTCCTGTTGTTGACCCATTGAACTTTGCGTTGCCAAATGTCGACATTCATGACAATTCCTGAAGCAAATGAAGTATCTGATGATGCTCTGTCACTGCTCAAGTAGTCATCCAAGAAGAGCTTGAAAAGTTGTCTGGACGTGGACATCTTTGGAACTCCATCTTCAAGCACGAACTCGATGAAGTCATTGCCATCAAATTGCGCATGCATGAGTGTTTGCACCTTTGGTCGCTGCAGTGTTACACCAAGCACTCCAACAAGTGACCGGGTTGTAAAATCAGCGCAGAAGCAAAGGAGAGTCCCAGGTTTCAATCCCTTTTGCGTCAAGACATCGTCAAAATTCCGCACCATCGCATCAAGAGCTACCTTCACAGGTGAGCCTGAACAAATGTCCTTCATACACCTTGTCTCCAGAGCAATGGAATTGTCAGCTGTCTTGCTTGTGCATGGCGGGTTCTGGTGAATGGTCTTCTGCAAAAAATCACTGATGTCTTGATCTGATGTGGTCAAGTCAATGGCTTCTTTGCGAAGTGCTCCATCACCTTACTGAATGTTCTCCATGGGCGTCCCAATTGAAATGAATAAGTTTGAATAAGCTGAATAATAAGTAGAAAGTGTCTGCTACTTGATACTTGTATCAATGTATCACTGAGTTCTGTGTGAGAATGCTCGCGGTATTTCTTTGTCTTCTTATTTTCTTATTTTTTGTTAGCATGTGCCATGCGCCATGTAATTTAAAGGGAAAGAAATCTAGGGAATCAGATCAATTGATCCAAACAAAACATGTGAATCCTGAATTTCTCAAAGTGGCTGTCACCCAGCTGCGTCAGTACATCCCAAGCGCTATGGTTCTTCAGGAGGTTCTGGTTCACACACAAACGTCGGGCAGACAGCTTGGAGCAACCATGGCGACCAACTGCGTCCTCCAGGGTCTTGATGTCCGACAAAGATTGAGAATCAAAATTACTGTTGTCTGAGTTGTCTGCGCCATCTTTGGGAAGCAGCGGGGTGAAAGCAAGTTTGGCCCTTGCATTTTGCTCATGCAAAGCTTGGATCTTGTATGCCATCTTGTCATCATCGGACATCTGTGCCCAAGCTTGAGAAGCTGAGCGCAGTTCGGATTTCCAACTGTCTGGATCAAGTAGACCTTCCTTCATTCGTTCTCGTTGAAAAATGTTCCATCCAGACAAAGCCCTGGGTTTTCGACTTGATGCCTGTTCGATGCGAGCTTTCTTCTGTGCTGGGGTCTCTTGGCTCACTTTTGAGCGTTCTGCCTTGGTCATAAGTTAGGCAGCATTCAGCAATGCAACAACTACAGGAACATTTAGCGATGCCAGCAAATGATATGCATGGTTTGATTCATTGGCTTTGCTCCGTTTCCGAGTGGTTGATAAACAACATGGGTGCACAATTTCAAAGTTCAAAAACTGACCCTGTGCGAATGCTTGGCTGCAACCCCTGAGCCATGGACTGAATCCTTTCCCAATGCTTTGGAGTACTGATTGCTACTTGCTGTCCCGGACATCTTCAGTATGCTGCTAGTTCTTGCTTTTGATGGCATTGTGACCTGCTGCAAATGATTCAATACCCATTGGTTGGTCTTGATGGCCGCTTGCAATAGACTGAGCTCCACTGAGCCCTGCTGTCCTTGAACACGAACTTTGCCACGTCGAGACACAAGCCATTGAACATGGCCGTTCTTGAGCTCAACACAGTCAGATGTCAATGGGCACCAGCCTGCGAGATCCAGCAGCAAACCTTGGATTTTCTGCTGCACTGCTTCCTGCTGAGCTGCAGGGGCTTCTCGCAAATCATCTGGAAAACCATCACTGCAGTGAAAGCGTCATCAACACAGTTTGGGCAAGCCTTCCATTTTGTCACAATTTGGCTCCATCGAGCCACAAAATCTTCTGTGCTTGCCCCGACCAAGCCAAACAATGACCATGGTTCCCAGTTGAACTCATCAATCAACCGTCGCCATGTGTCGGTACAACACACCACTGCGAGGTCAAATGTTTGATCCAAGAACTCTTGGCTCCCTTCCAGGCCGTAAGCCAAGGCATCTTGAAGCTTCTGACCCAGAACATCCATGTATTTGGCGATCAGCTGCCTACCAAGCACCCCGGTCACACATCTCAAAAACTTGGATCGGCTTTTCTGCAGAAGGATGTCATGGTTCGGATGCGCAGACCCGAGAGCCACGAGCTCATGCAAAACCATGGTTCGGCTGAATGCAAAGTCCACCCCATACTCGAATGGCTGCAACAAGTAGTCAATCAGAATTGCATGCTGCGAAAATTTAGGGTCTTGGATCTCTTTAATCACCAACTTCTTGCGAACTGAGTTCTTCATTGCAAAATCTGCATCAGCATCCAAGATCTCTGACATGATGATGTCGAGCTCCTCCTCCATGATTTGTCCTGGCTCTACCTGCTGCGCAGGCTGGCCTGTGTCAGCAAGAAGAGTGTCAAGCATGAGCGCCATGTTGGAATCCAGTGTTTCTGAGTGATTCAACTGGCCCAAGGCTCTTGGCAAAAGATTGTGGACAGCACATCCAACTTTGATGTAAAAGCTTGCTGGTCCAAAATGCTTGAAGCGATAAAGAAGTGGAACAGCGTAGCCTTTCGACATGACAGGAATGACACGCTTCATCAGCTTGGTCAGGGAATCTTGCTCGCTCTTGCAGCATTCTGGGGTGCACCAGTGGATGATTGTGTCTTGCTGTGTGTCGCCATTGCAAAAATCCAGTAATCTGACAACCTCAGATGTGGAAGCCCTGCAAATGTTGGATTGTGGAAGGGTTTCAGCTATCCAATCTGCTCGCTTTCGCCAGGTTGAATGATAGTCTGATGGCAATGACTGCACAGAAACACCTGGCAGCAGCAAGGCGGCCAAAGGATGCTCGATAGACACTTTAAGACCTTTAAGGTACGGTATCTTATCTACGGATCTATGGTAGAACTAGAACTGTAGAACTCAAACACTGCACATAGACCTCACACTTCCACTAGCACTTCGTAATTTCAAATCATTGCAGAATAACATTGTTGAGATTGACATTCATTCTTACTTTTACCTTGCACATGTGATTTCAAGCTTCAACTCCCAAGGAAAATTAAAAAAGAGCAACCAAAAAATTGGGCTTCGCACTATCAACCAAGATACGCTGAAACGATCCTTGCAAAACGCGAAGAATTGCTGCAGCTAGGGTCCTTCTGAAAGATCGTTGTTCGAATAGATGTCCAAGCCGAACCAGAGTGGACCAGTAGCGAGGCACTGCAAGCACACACGGTTTGCGAATAAGATTGATCTGGTGGACCAAGCATTTGACCCTCAGGGCCAATATGCAGCCGTTGTCTTCATCAGAATTTTGGAGACGTTTCTTTTTGAGGAGTTCTGTTTCAAGCTTCCAAGCGGCATCATTTGCTTTCAGTGCATCGCCAACCATCACTTCGGTCTGAAATTTAGCTTTCTGAAGCATTGGGACCGAGTCAGGCAATAACCCAAGTTGCTGCATCATGACCCCGATGCCACCACCAGAAACAATTGAGAATGCTGTCATCGCCCCATGGATGTCACTAGTCTTGGCGGTTGCAAGCACCAGCAGTGGTGAAGGAATGTTCATTGACAACCAGCAATCCCGGTTCTGATCTGCATGTGCTCGAACATGAAGCGACTGCACTGTATCACAGATTGTGGAGATGGTGTTCACACCACCTGGTGATGACATGCGCACGTTGGTGTCGTCAGCAGTCATGCAGGAAATCACATGTAGAGGTTGGCAATGTGAAAGCACTGATTGAATAGATTTGACCAGATGACCCAAAAAACTATGAACACACCTGGCCCGATCACGACCAGCGTTGCGTGGGATAACGCCCTCAATCTGATTCACATTGTAGGCTTGCGTTGTGAAGAACTGTTTTTGCAGGATCCTGGAGCGGTCATTTTCCAATTGTGTCGACACACTGGCCTTCAGCACTGATTCTTTTCTTTCATACTGTCTTTTTAACGCTGCTTTCCGTGCTGCTTCGGTGCGTTTACGATTCTGCTCCACTTGACCATCCTCGTGTTCCTCATGCTCGCTATCATCATGACCCTCCCACAAATCTCTGATCATGATCAATGGCTATCTCCTGTCCGGCCAGCTCATTTCCCAGCTGATTGTGGGAGATTCTGAGATTCTGTTCAAAGGCAAGAATTACAATTGGTTTCACGGGCCAATCTGTGAGAATCACTCAATAGCAGTTGGAAGTGTGAGAACTCTGACTATGGACTAAAGACCGTGGACTATATGGACCAGGGTTGTAGATAGAGATAGTGACATAACTGATTCTGCTGTTTTTTGGACTTGGTTTGTGCTCACAGTCCTTGAATGACAAGAGCATCTTCTGAACCTTGATGCTGCGAAAAGAAAATCAAACGTCAAATGTCAGTCAAATGAGCCCCATTTGGCCACTAATAGGGCAATCGGGCAATCTGTTTGCCTTGGAATATGTTTTTTGGGTAAAGAATTTTACTAGCCCACGATCGTTTGTTTCAACCCACAGCAGGGATTCATACCCAAGACGATCAATTATTAGGTTCAAAATTGATCACTGTTTGATATGATTAGAGGTTTGACTAAGTCCAGTTCACAAAAACATAATTGTCATGAGTCATGAGTCTTGAGTCGTCATACTTGTGATATATTGGGCCGATAATTTATGCGTGGTTGTTGTTGTCGTCGCTGTTGTTGTTGTTGTCCCCACCTTGCTGGACCCGGGCACTACCGGCAAATGATCATGTATTACCACTAAACCATGAACCATATTGCCGCTATAATGGCTATTAGGCTATTAGGCTACAATGGTTATAGTCAGTTATCATAGTCATATAGTTAAAATCTAATTTCATCATACATACTGAGGCCTTCAGTAGGCCATCATTCATAAGGTGTTGTTTATGTGATCTTTTCAGTCAGTGGGTCCATACTTTGTGGATATGATCAGAGTGTTTCTAGTTGAGATTTACATACAGTCACACAGACTCTTACATTGCTCTAATTGCATACACCAAACAATGAAACATAAACACGACCCGACTTTTCTGCCATGACTCCATGATATAGAAAAACAAATTTCCAATCATCAATCACAAGGGCCATGACTCAAAGACTGTATGTCATACATACAGCAGGAAAAACCACGTTACATTACTTTACATTACATTCATAAAACCATGGCTGCTATTACTACTGCTGCTACATGTCTGCCATTCTACTTGGTTCTGATTCTAAGACCAGCATCGCACATGCGGCCCATGGGTGACTGTTGGCCAACTGGTCTTCCCCATGATCTCTCTGATATAGCCAGCCCAAACCCTCAGCCTACATTTGAGAAGAACAATTTCTGCCTGATTAAGAAATTGATGAGGCTGAAACTATCACACTTGTAATTGGTTCGGTTCAAGGCTTAACCCTTGCACTGCGCATTTGCTTACACCAAATCTTGCATAGGAAAATGGTGGACAGCCTTTCTGAATGAAATGAATGGTCGGTGTACATAAAGTAAATGCATTATGGCATTGCATTTCAAATTGTATATTAAGGTAGTTAACGGTAGTTAGATTAAAAATCATTATTAAACCATTATCATTGATGTGCAATGTGCAATGGTAAACAAATCAATATTATTACTATAATATTTTTATGATATCGTATGGTCGTCAATACTCAATACTGTATGAATTAATATGTCCTGTGCCTGTATGGCATACGGCATACACGGTTCCTGGATTCTGCAGGCCTGGTAGGTCCGGAAGAACTCATGGGCCGGGTCATCGAGGTCGCAAGACGGAAATGGTTGTTCGATTCCCTTGACCTGCGCCATGAGTCAAAAGCGAAGCGCCAATCAACCATCTGGGGAGGGAGATAAATGTGTAAACCATCATGTGACCATCTGCCTTTCACTTGTCTCAACCTGTCACCGTTCCAAATGTAACACAACTTGAGGAAAGCGAATGCAGTTGCAGCTGCATGATGGAATGACCTGGAATGACCTTGCTTCTGTACTCAAGTACTCACTTGCAAAACTGCCTCTGATACAGTCGAGGATGCTGAAAATGCGATCACGTACCTCTGAATGCAATTTACCAAAGATCATGGCAATGGGCGAGCCTCTTCCATCATGACGATGTTTGGACGCCGACGTCCTCAGATACAACATTGCTGGTGTTTGATGAGATGTTTGACTGTTTGACTGGGAAAAATCAACTACAGTGTCTGGATGACTGATTGCGTCCAATTTGAGGTGTCATTTCTGCAACGCTTCCTGACTGAAACGTTCATTTCATTCCCAAAGGCATAGGCAAGCTGCGTATATAGCGGGCTCCCTCGATGAATGCTCGTCCATCTGACTCCAGAAATGGGTTATACCCGCGACACCGCTTCCTGGGGTTGAGAACCTGGGCGCAAGTGGGAAACAATGGCGCTCCTGGAGCGCTCCTGAAAAGAAACATCGTGTTACTTGAGTCAGTCTGAATTAAAGAATCATGTAAACCATGTACTGTACTTATATTATAGTATCCATGTGATTTAATTCATATCATATGATCATATGATTGTTGGTTTGGGCCTGTTAGGGCTCAGGTAGGCTACCTGCACTTTACTTATAGGTTTGGAAGTAGTAGTGGTCGTATTGAAATCCAGTGTTTGTCATCCGTTTTGGAATCAAATGATAAACAGTTCATAATTCATAACTTAACATTCAATATAATATGATATATATATCGTATACGGATACGTACGTTTCATAATATGAAATTATCATGGAGCAAATTTGAACCAAATCAGATCAATACTTTCAGAATTTATTTACTTGCATTACGTGCTTTCCTTTCCCACTTACTTACTCACTCATTCACTGACTCACTCACTCACTTACTGACTGACTGACTTACTGACTTACTTAGTTACTTAGTCTTACTTACTTGCTTACTTACTGCGTACATCCCCTTCGTCACAATAATACAGCTATAATATTCTGACAATGCAAAAACTGATGACATGACAACAAATCAGCACAGAATCAAAACCATTTCACCTTTTCTGGAATTGTCCATTGCGTATTTTCCGTGATTGTTCAAAGTCGGTTCAGGGTATTGTGGCCGTAAACAGGTAAGACAAGGCACTGAAAATGGTGGGCATGGGGGGCCCCACAGGAACATTTCTTCGACATCTGGTCCAAGGGCACAAGCTTGGCCATGAAGCACGCAGTGGCCGTGCAGGTCAGCGTTCTTGATGTCATCGAAAATATGGTTGACTCAGTTCCATTAATTTGCACCAGCAATGTCGCAGTGTCCGTACTTGCATTAGCAGTAGCAGTAGTGTTTAACAATGCTTCACAGCGCCCACTCGAAGTGAAAACTACTTCATGATTTAGAACGATGCGCAAAGTTTGAACTATGCAGTCTGCAAAGCCCTTGTTCTTGGTATTGTATGCAATTGACAATTGTTAATAAATAGTCCGTCAGCACTCGAGTAATGGTTTGCATTTTGTCACCACCACCATATCATATCAACCTAGATTCTCAGGATTGTAATCTATTTAATATCATCCGAGTCACTGCCTCCAACAAAATTGCGTTGGATGTACTGCTGCTTCACAAGGCTGTTCTCCATGACTGCGTCAGTGATGGCATCAAAGCTCAGCACTCTGCCCAGTTCCATCCTCAAGCAAGATTGAACCAAGACAAAAGGCCGACATGGTCGAAAAATGTCAATTGAACATGCTGTGCGACATGCCACTGCAAACAATGTGCGAAGTTGCTTAACCAAGATTCATGCACAAAGTGCCTGTGCAAGCACCTGCGCATCCTTCGACGATGTGGATCCTGAGAGTGCCCCGGACAGCGCACTGGACTATCCCTGCAAAACCACTGGATACTAAACCTCCAATCAAATCACTTTGGACTTTAGCCCTTTAGAATGATTCCAACAAGATCCATCGCAGTCAAGTCCAATCGTCTGGAATCAATCAATAACAATTAAAAATTAATAATTAATGATTTAATTAAATATATGATTCATGATAATGATAAGATAAGTATACTTAACTTATATGATTCAGAAAATTAAAAAATCATCATGAATCATATGATGTCTTAATGTTGAAAATGTAATGTATATGATATGTATGATTCATGATCAATGATTGATATTATTAAGTAATTATATATTGACTTGATATGATATGATCACGCTTTTCTTCACCCCAGCGAAACCTTCAGAAGAATACCTTTTCGAGAATTGGGGCAACAAGGCCAAGGCGCTCGTTTTGCACATAGGACGGGAACGTTGGCAGATTCAGCAGAGAGCAGTATATGTCCGCCCATTGTAGGTAGGCTGGTGGACTGTCAGTCGAAGATGGGACTGAAGGTGATGCCAAGGGTGTAGGACCTGCAGGACTCCTTAGATGACCCGACAATTCAATTCTGCTCTCACTCCATCCGCCAATCAGCTACATATAGACTACACTGCTCTCCATACATTTACCATTGTAAGTCACGATGCATTCTTGAACCTGTTCATGTGTCATTTTTTGCCAGCAAATCATGGTGACATGTTTCCGCATTCTAAAGTGCTGTCCTGTCAATCTGCAGAGCATGATGAGGGATTCGATCAGTTTATTGAGTCTGTCTTTACAGCCTAAAGATCGAAGCATTTACAACTGATTCTATTGTAAAGTACTATAAAAGACGAGTACAGTATTAATAACTATTTATATAATATAATATAATAATATATAATAAATAATAATACCGTAATGGTACTGTTATTTGTCATTAGTCACTATCCTTAATGTGGAACATCAACGTTTGCAAGCTGCAATGCCCCACCAATTTCCACCATGTCTCCAACCCCCAGAACTCGATTGTACATCATCGTCCGCCATGATGGCAAAAGAGAGGTTCGGTCGCTGCGCAAAAACGGGATCACAAAAAAACACATGTCACCTGCCTTCAAGCATGAATGCCAAATGCCTGAATTAAAAGGGTTTCCTTAAATTCAACTGAGTTTCCACTGTTGCATCCATGCTTGCAGCGAGCCAAAGGCTTCAGGTTCAGCCGGATCTCTGCATGGAAAGACTGTGCATGGGAGCTTTAGGTTGTGGTGGTGGAAGAGGTGGTGGTGGCGGGAGGTACCGCTTCAATTTTGGAGGAGCTGGCGGCGGTGGGATTGGAGGAGGAGGTGGGAGATGCGACTTTGATCGCAATTGTGTCGGCATCGGAGGTGGAGGTGGGCAACGTCTCGGTTGGTCTCCAGATCTCATTCTGGGTGAGTCTGGGGGCCGATCCTTCCTTCCAATCTCGGTCTTCTCCTCAATCCTTTTGTGTTTACGTTTAACTCTTACCCTCCTCTTCACTTTGATCTTTTTTCTGATCACTCTCTTTTTACGTTTTTCTGGCATCAGCACATCTAAGTGAGTTGCTACAGATTCGAAAAAGGCTGCGGATGAAATCACATGACACACAACAGTGCATTTTGAGAACCCCGAATGGTTAACGCTATGGAGCACATGAAACAAAGTCTATATCCGGCCCAATAGTGCCACATAATTCACCAATAATCTCACATTATTTTATAAATAGTTCCACATGATTTATAAATAGTTCCACATGATTTATAAATAGTTCCATACCCCCTCATGTGGCTCCACAGAAGGCCCTAAATAAAGAGGCCCATGCCGGCCCTAAGTTATCCCCAATATGCTATATTTGGAGGTGTTTTAACCGATTTGTTTCTGGTTCTACTTGCTCTTGGGTTGGCTGTTCTTAATTATAGTCACCAATATTCTGGGATTGTAAGGTTGTGTATGTGTTGTTGATCGGTTGGTTCACCATTTCTTGCTCAAGGTTCTTCTTGTCCTTTAATCATGTTGGCACCGTACCATGAACATCGGTCATTCCAAATAATGAAGCTGATCACATCATCCAATCAGATGGTTTCCTGGGGTCAATACCGAACCCTATTCCACCCAAACAGACCCACATACTTCAACTTATAGTCACCAAATGTAATATGGATTAGCTACACAATGGTCATCCATTCTCACCTCGAATTCCCCGCCGGTGGCACCGGCAATGTGGTGGCTTCCTGATGGAGCCCTTGGAGACCACGCGGATCAAGTGGTCCGGGCACACAGCTCTTTTTTCACGCTGGGTGCGTTGGGAGTTGGGCGTCCTTTGGCGCCAACAGATGGCGACACAACCTTAGGAGCGGTTGGTCTGGTTCATCATCATAATAGAAGGCTCTATAGATGTGGGGGTTAGATTCTCTTTTTGTAGATCGATTATTGTTTTCATAGTCAGTTTGGATGATCATTGTTCTGGAATCTTTGGGGGTATGGTTGTTAACTTGGTTCTGCTGGATGGTGTGGCCCAGGAACTCTGGTTGACTACATGTATGTTCTTCTGCAGCTTTTGGTTCTTGTTGTTTTTCCTTTGCTTTCTTTGCCACCACTTTTGGGCAATGGATGTGGTGGGATTAGCAAAAGATTGGGATGATGATGAGTCCATTCGGGAGTTGCTTCGGAGGGATCGCAAGCTTTGCTTGCACCCCCTTTCAGAGAAGTGGTGCGAGCCGAATCGACCGAATGCTATCCGAAATTCTGCTGTCCTGATTCCTGCCCTTAAGCGCTTGGCTTTGCATCCCCAGTGGAAACTTCCTTACCTAGAGCCACTTCAAGTGGAGGTCGATGCCTTGTTCGAAAAGAACAGCACTGCAGCCAACGCTAAGCAGTGTTACACGCATGCGGTGGAAGTGAAGCGCCTCTTGGGGTTTGTCAAACGACGTGCCAAACGTCGCGAGGTTACAAAGGACGGGTTTGGTTCAAATTTTGTTTTGGTTCTAAAAATTGATTTCCATATCATGCATTTTTTAAACATGGGAAACTGGTCAGGTCTTACTGCAGGTGGTGCGCTGGCGAATTTTCTGTTCTGGCTTTTGTTGGTTCAGTGTCTGGGTTTCTCATCGTTCGTCTTTGTTTGGGGCCATCAGTTTCATCATGGAGCCATCTAACCCATCATGTTTTGTAATGGCTGGCTGGCTACTACTGGTTCCTTATCCCATTGTTGTCTCAATTGGTCTTACCAAAACCTATTGATCCCAGGCTGTTTGAAATATTTGCCCAGTTTTTCTCTGATTATTTCTGTTGTTCTGAAGCCATCCAACCCCTGGCACCCGTTGGTTCTGTCAGGACCCCAAGTTCCACGAGCTGCTCTTGGTCTTAGATCCAGCTTTGAAGGACTTGGGTCACAGCTGTCAAAATGGCCATACCCTGTTTTGAATTTGGTCCCATGATATGAATTCACCGACATGGCTTATGGTCATTCGACTCAACCAATTTAAAGCTGCTGGTGGGCTTCCTTTTGTTACCAGTGATATCCCTTTTCAGGCGACCATTGACCAGTATATGAAGTCTGGCCAAGCTTCTGATATGGACAGTGATGAAGATGGGGTCCCAGATGACTATGAGGATTTTCAGAAATGGTTGGACGAGTCAACGGGTGAACGTTCTTGCGATCCTCCTGCCAAACCTGAACCCCCTGCCAAAGCTGAACCCCCTGCCAAAGCTGAAGATAAAACGGCAGCCGAGCCCGCAAAACCTTCTGCGATGAAGATCTGCCAATTGTGCAAGCAAGATGGGGCCAATTGTCACTTGACAATCATTATCTTATGTTTTTTTTTCCGGTTTCCCCTGAATACATATTGGCAAGTTGATTCCCATGGCCCCCATGGCACTACCCCGGGATAACGGAGGGTTTTGAAAAACTTTGCCCATTACTGTTGCGGGTGATGCAATCATACACCCATGTAACAAAACTACTTGAGGAATGCAGCTATTGGAGGTAACCATCCCGAGCCCAACCCCACCCCAGCACATTGTCCGAACAGGCAATTGCATCGAGAAACTCAAGGAGCTCAAGGCCAAGATCGCTGCAAAGAAGATGGACATGGCTGAGTTCCTTGGTAAAAACGGATTGGGATGAAGGGTGAAAACCCAATCGGCTGTCAAAGCTCACTACCACAAAACAATTCATCCCACACATCCTTTGTCAGTAATCTAGTCACCAAGATTGATAAAAAAAATCCCGTAAGATCTTGATGATGTTAGTTGTACCACCAAAAAACTACAAAGATCATGTGGGTGATGGGCCATGTATCATGGTAACCCAGCGGTGTGCAATGTTTTGGAAGCTTCCATGTGTAAGCAGCTTGTCCCGAGGAAGGCTGCGCTAGATCTTTCTACAAGCCAGGGCTCTGGCACCAGCAGTGGCAAAGGCTCTGCAAGTACTCTTGCCAGAGGCTATGCCATGTCCAAACTTTAGGGTTCATATGTTTTCCAACTTATGGGCAATATACCAACCAATGAAAAAGTCCTAGCCACTAGATACACACCAAAAAGACCGCACGTACACACACACACACACACACACACCTTTCAAGGTTCCCTCCTGCTTGTCAGCCTACCCCAGGTGGAAGTTTCCAGGATAACGTTGAGACTCTGCCCATGGAGGACCAGCAGTTTCAAATCTATGATCCTAAGCCTGATGATTCTCAGCAAAACGCTCCCATCATGCTGAACTCTCCGCCTGAAGATGATGCAGATGAAGAATCGGATTCAGTTGACACAGCTAAGCCTGAAGATGCAAAAGAGGTGGGATTTTAATGTTTGAAATGTAAAATGGCATCCCTTGAGTTCCGAGGAATCGCTATTAGTTCAAAAGTGCATCATGGAACATATTATACCGAGGAAAATGTAATCATTTTTCTACGGCGATTGTTCTTCCTAAATCTTCCTGTGTCTAAGCTGCTAGCCTTAAACCCCCCACCATCTTCATACCATTTCTATGTCATAGTCAGGACTTGGACATTCCTGCCCAAGTGCCCACCCCTGCTAGGTTCTTACTCGTCGTGATCAGTTGAACGCGAAGAACAAGAGGAAGGCTAAGAAGGACGAGGGTGAGGCAGAGGAGGATGAAGAGGGCGAGGGTGGTGATGATGATGATGGGGGGGATGGACCTCTCAAAAAGCCAGCTGCCAGAGCTGCTGGCAAAGCCAAAGCAAAAGCCAAGGCTAGAGGAAAGGCTAAGGCGAAAGCTAAGGCCAAAGCGAAGTCATCGCCGAAGCTCAAGAGGGCTACGCCAAAGAGAAGGGGTAGAAAGGCCGCAGCCAAGGAAGATCCCAAGCCAGAACCTGAAGGCACTTCTGATGGGAATGGAAAGGATGATGAATGTAAGCGCGATCTCGGACCAGAGTTGGAGGCTGCTGCTGAAAAGCCATCCCTTCCCGAAGGTTCTGATGCCAAGGTGCCAGGAAAAGATCCCAAGCGTGCCAAGACCAAGGCTGATCCTGAGGGTGAGAAGTTGGATCCGGCCCCGCAACCAAAAAGGCGCCGATCCAAGAAGGGCCCGGAGCCAGGTACTGCTTCGGCTGACGCTATGAGGGATGACACCATGGTGGGCATCATTACCCAAATCTTCAAGGATGTTGCGAGTCTCCCCTTCGATGATGCCAAGAGCTATTTCAATGAGAAGAAGACTGGCATGAAGAACCACTACTGTTACCTCAATGCCTATTGGACCAAAGCCTCAGCGGCTGTGCGCTTGAAAACCGTTGTTGGCCAACCAGATGCAGCTTCCTTTTCCTTCAAGGGTGGCACCTGGAATGCTCGCATGTGCTGTTCGTTCATGGGAGCCTACTTGATGGTTGCTAAGTTTTCACATTAGTCATTTTTTGAATTTGTTCAAACGGTGTTGGAAAGAATTTACACTCCAAACAGATTTGCTTTAGTTCAATCATTAGACCATATGAAATATCGGTCAACAGCATATTGTAAATTATGTTTCAACATCTGGTCCTGTGCGTCTTTGAATTTGTTTCCATCATCATCCTCAGGCGGAGTTTGTGGAGGAGCAGGGTCAGAACTTGCTGGATGCTGATTGGCAGGCCCCAACTTCGAAATTCCAAGAGGAATACTCCAAGATCAAGTTCAATGCCGGTCTTGCTTTCGATGCAATCATGGAGGCCAAAGGAAAGTGAAGGCTTTTTCCATTAGAACGATCAAAGTAGGCCCTTGATGCTTAGACTCTGCACTTCGGCTGACTGGATGATGCAAACATACCCATCCGGATCAACGTTCAATGGCTTACCAATTCATGGCTATCCATCATGATAGGTTCAGATAAGATTCCGCTGAATTCCAAGAGTAGTTGTTGTTTGTTTCCAGTGGATCCATGCTTTATGCAGACCCTGTTCATCTATAAGCCCATGCCGATCCGTCATGCAGAACAGCGTCAAGTGAGCTGAAGCGGTCTGGTTCAAGTCCTCAGAAAAACGAGGCATTTTGGCAATCCAAGTGACATAGCGATTGGGTTGATTGGCAGGATGCCTACTCGTGGCATTCTATAGTGCTTAGGTGCTGTAGGCTGATGCCAATCTTTGGGTGAGCTATCTTTCAAGATGCTCGTGGGGAGAGAACCTCACTGGCATAGTTCCAGAAAACAAATGGCGCTGCTTATATGCCATGCATGTGTTTATCCCAAATGATTTCAAGACGTTCTGTTCTAGGTTGGGTCATGTTCAACAATATCTAGCTGAACAGTCAAGTAAACGGTGTCACTTGCCCAAAGAAACAAAACTGGTCGTTGAGTTTTGCCATCTCTAGTTTCAATTTTGGAATCCTGCTTAGGCACTAGAAGCAAACCATACTTTCCGGGGGCTCACGCAAACCATGAGATCCTTTCTATGTTTTTTCTTTTCACCAAGTTCAAACCGAGCTTTGGGGAATCCAATTACGCATGCATGATTGCGCTGTTTCCCGGATCAACATCTATTGATTCAGCCGAGTTCCACCCGATATCAATTCCATTGGGGTATTGCTCTTAAAACTAATTCATGGGACACGAAAAATAATGGGGCCATTGAGCCATCATCACGTGATTCATTGGATTGGCAAAATATGGATATAGATACTCCTGCATCCCCGCATTGTAGATGAACGAGTTACCTTTTCCAATTCCTGCGGTGATATCCCACCCTCTCACATTCAAGCGTCTTTCTGACCAATCAGCACCCTGCCATGCCAGCTGTGCTCAGGTCCAGAGATGCCAAAGAAGAAGTTCCTGAGAGGTCCCAAGTGGGCTATCAAGCAGGGCCTTGATGGTGAACCCCGAGCCCCTGCCATGTTTCAACAGGTGGCTGGTGTGGGGATTGGGTTCGCTGCCAATTTCAACTGCCTGCAGTGCTTAAAGATGAATCAAACCAAACTAACACTCTTAAGCTCGTGGTGGAAAACATTCTTTTGAAATGTTTTGATCAATCAAAACTGCCATGGTATCACTCTCATCGGGGCCGAAGATCCGTCGGTAGATGTTGAAATTAATACTTGAAACATATGAACGTTGTAAAGCATGGTTCAGATACTATGGGCGCAAACATGGACAAATAGTTCGGGCATCCAATGATGGTTGCAATTGGTTCGTGCCTCAGCCATTTTGGTCGAACTGGGCGTGAACACCACGGACTATTTTCCTGATGAGGGGTGTATTTGGCTTAATCTTCTGTACTTGACTTTTCACATGGCACAAGTGACTCAAGGATACGAGATTGAATGTATTTCAACACCTTCAAGATCAAAAGAATATAATGCACTTTACACTTGGCAACTACTTGCATTTCGTTACACCAGTGGTGATTTGTTCGGCCCTTCTCCCGAACGAACCATGGCTCGAACCAAGCAGTTCGTTGACAACTTGGTATGGCGACTCATGACAATGGGCGCGCCAAAAGCTCCTAGCCAAGCATTACATTGGTGATCTTGCGCGTACGCACTTAGAGATTTGCATTTGGGACAATGATCTATGGACCAAACATATTTTCTTTTAATGCCAAGGGTTGTCGTCGTGGTCATCATCATTATCATCATCATCATCATCCTCATCATCATTATTTGATTCCATCATGTAGAAAGTATGTTGCCTCATCCCTGAGGATCAAAACCTGCTTTGAGGGAAAACATTCCGAAAAACCCAGCGACTGCCCGGGCCCAGGTGTTTGTGCTGGCAGTGCTGCTTACGATATGGACGGAGCCACACACTATGAAACATGTTGGGGTGGAGGACTGTTGTGGGATTCCTTGCTGGTGATATCGGCTTTCTTGGTAGAGCTATGAGATCACTATAAAACATACAAGCCTTTACAGCCGATGTTCCTGATCATGTGTGATATAAGGGCGCACAAACCATTGATGAAAGCAAACTTGTTATTTTGGGGCTACTGTCGGTGATCCAACACAGAGCTGTTTTTCCTACTGGTGAAGCCAAATCACCAACTAGGTCATTGGCTTTTTGTGGAGCATGTGCTATACTTGACCTGTTTTACCATGGTTGAATAGATTGCTTCTGCCCCGCAGGATGGCTATCGCCCGTTCCAGTGGGTGGAATTTTTCGCTGGAAAGGCAGAGGCAACTTCGGCCTTTGCGAGACGTGGGTACCACACTGCCCGCTTAGACATTGATTACATGACTGCGAAAGATGGCCAAGAGAACCCAATGGATTTACTTACGGATGCAGGAATGGCGTTTCTAGCAAAGTTTATTCAACATCCATACATATGTTTTTTTAATTTCAGTGGAATCCCAAAATCCTATTTTCTAGCCATTTCTTTCATTATCTTTTGATTTCTGTGGTTGATGCATCCTAGGTTGGCCATCTCTACCGTGTTGATGGGTGACCTTGAAAACGGCTGGATCTGCCATTTCGGATTGAAATGTTCGTCATGGACTTCAATGAATGCAGGGACAAGTGGAAGATCCCCATGTACTTCCATTGGAAACATTTTCTACCGGAGCGTTGCCGAGGGCAATGCTCTCGCTTCCCGGAATCTTGTTCGATAGTATTTTTCTCAATTTGTTTGTCATTCTATAAGTGTGTGTGTGTGTGTGACAGTACTGTTGGAATGATATGGAACACGCAGTAGCTCAATATTAGATATTGAGCCCCACCCAGCTTCACTTGCTATCTAAGTGTGATCCTCTTGATGATTCTTGCGATTGCGCTCAATGCCACGGTGATCCTGGAACAGCCCCACAACTCGTTCATTCCCTTTTATCCCCGCTTTCGGGATTTGGTCACAATGCTGGATGCAGTCGGAGGGAAGGGCTGCGCTGCTCGGCTGTGTGATCCAAGAATCATTTGCATCCATAGTTCCAAAGACCATACCTCGGGTGCAGCGCTTGGGACTTTTGCCACGGGATTTTTTGTGAAGGTATGCTGATCGACCAATGGAATATCCATGCATGTCATAGCTGGAACCTAGGTACAACGGGTGACGTGGTGGATGACGCATTACGGAGCCCCTACACCCAAAAGGCATGTTGCCTTCTCCAATGCCCTGGGTATCTCCAACCTATACCTTGGCAAACTTCGTGGATGGATGGAAAAGGTTCGTCAGCAAGAGAAAGCTGGCATTGAACGGGTGAAAACAGTGGTGAAGTACATCGACAAAAGTGGCAAACAACGGTACAAAGGTACCAATCAGTTGAAGCCAACGGAGTCAGATACTTAATTGTTCTCTACCACCATACTTATAGTCAATACCTTGGGTGACGCCAAAGAATATGTGCATTTATGGGTGACTCATCAATTCATAAACTGAACAGACAGCCTTTGTTTGCTACTTCTGAATTGTGGTTGTGATAAAACATCCCATTTTAGCTCGGCTTGCTGCTTTGCCCAGGAATTATCCGAAAGCTTTTGGTGACAAGCTGGCCGGGATGTTCGCAGACCTCACAACTCGCAAAGCAGGGTTGCCTCGGCTTCCTGACACCGTTCCTCCCGCTGAGCAATTGTTTGACCAAATGGATTATGGGGATATTTGGCAAGATGCCCAAATGGCATCTGTATGTCATTGGCTGAGGGGGGGTAGGAAGTTACAAATCCCACCTACCTTCCGCGCCCTTTTGCCTTCAAAGTTGTGAAGCTCTTTTCAGATTTACCAAACACACAAGCTTTCCAACACAAGATCAAAAATAACCATTTGGCAGACCATATGAATCTATGCGCCAACTTATGGGAATCGATCGGGTTCAAACGAGGTCCACAACAAAATCAAGCAGCTTTTACCCATAATTTGCCGTAACGATGAAAAACCTGAAAAAAACAATGTTTTATCAGGTTTTTTTGATTTTTACCCATAAAATTTGATGGGTAAAACGTAACCCGTAACCAAACCGTACTTTACCCATAAAATCCCGTAATTTACCCATAAAATTTTATGGGTAATTTCAGCCAAAACCTGGTTTTTTTTAGTGATAAAATCAATGAACTTTTAAAGGGTCCTAACAAGTTTTGTTCGGGATCTTGTTGAACTTTGGTGGATTTATATGATAGTGATCAAACTTGATGATATTTGTGATAGAAATGATGAGCTTCACCTTTGCAAATCCATGCGTTGCCTTAGCAACGGAATGATTTCAATTTGTTCTACCTTGAGAGCAATCTCATACGAGGCCGCTTGGGGATGATTAACTGCAGGGTAAAAGAAACGTGCCCAGTGCTCAATGTGATTCAGGAGAGTTGGATTTGGAACGCACCATGGATGGTTTCTAACATCCTTGAGCACTTGTGAGTTGAAATGTTTTATGAAGCAATCCTTTGGCTAAGAACATCTCAGGGGTAGTGGTGCAAGATAGCTTTGCCACATTGCCATGGCATTCCTACGAGCAGATACTGCCAAATCGATGGCTAGCCGAGCCTGGTCTACTGATGCACTAGCTCAAGGGCTAGAACATATCATGACAGATGGTCGTTTGGAACTCCCAGATGATCTTGCTCAGCTCAAGGACTCCATAGTTACATTCATTCAAGTTCAACCTGTAGTATCCAGCTTTTTCATTTTAGATAACAATTTGACTGCTTAGCTGGTAGCCATTTCCATTTTCTTGCATCGATGACGATGATCTCATCATGTTTCAGTTCTGTCGCCTGTTTGAGTACTAGCCCATGTGGTACTATCCCTCCATTACCTCTATAGCCTATTAATGCGGGTGCAGGAGATCGAGCAAACGATTGCAGACCTTGAGGCACGTCAAAGCTCTGACTACGCCTCAGATAAAACGTGATGGGTCTGTGTATTTTTTGTTTGTTAAGTTTTTGATAGAACAGTCACCAACGATAGCTGGATCGGGATCTTATATCCACTGAGGATAAATCCTTGGAAAGCCTTCGACAACTTGCACCTTGCTCGTAATTCAGACGAAACTCAACAACAACTAGCAATGATCCAACATGATTGAGATTATCCGTTTTCCAAGTTCAATGTTCTCTATAGGACTTTAAGATCGCACGATCATCCCCATTCCCGACACCAAAAGATTAGACATCAACGCCTTTGGCCTAGGCAACTCCTCAACAAGGGCAGCCTCCGAAAGAACCTGCGGTGGAAGTCTTCGACGATACCTTGCCTGCCTCCGACAGCCAGGTGGAGCGATCTCTAAGCAATTCCCGCAGCCCCCCCTCGCCAGCAGGGTCCCTGTTCTCAGCATCAACAGTGAAAACACCGAGTGAACCACAGGGGCCAGATGCTCACCGGCTGATGCTGAAGTATTATTCTTTTGTACTTTCTTATTGGTTTTTTGTCTGGGGATTTCCAATCATTCTTGGTAATTACTTGAGCTGAATCATTTGTTTTTCCGGTGATTTCCCATACACTTCTTGGTAATGGATGTTTTCTCATCGAATCCGAGGCTCGGGCTACCTTGGTGAAAATGTACAAGGAGGGTAAGATTGATGCCTCTACCGCCATGCAAATGATGTCTGATGCTGCCAACAACGAGTCGGCAAAGCCAACGCCCTCTCATGTTGGCGACAACGCTCACCCCAAACGTAAAAGGGATCCTTCCCCAGAAGATGATTTGGGTGATGTTGAGGAGGTGGTGGACAGCTCTACTGGCCTTGATTCTGTGATCCTATTAAATCAACTTTTTATTTGTGTTCCCACATGGTTTGAACTATTTGTTAGGTTCATGAAACAATCAGGGGTAATCTGTAATTCTCAACCATGTATCAATCATGCACGATGTTGCAGAAATATCAAAAGTATCAATACCAATTCAACTATGCTGGAACTATGACCACTGTCATGATGTATCTACTCATACCTTACGAAAACAATGTCACATCAACGTTAACGGACATGATTCGTAAACACAATGTTTGCTACCTACATTGGACATCCGTCTTTGTCAAAATATACTATGTGAACATCTCTTGTGGTTCAGTGTTTGGCTGTTCAGACTCCTGCTTATCGGAAATGTTGGGATCTAAGGACAAGAAAGCTAAGGCGGCTCTGAAGGCAAAGCTTAGGCGCTTGTGTGACAGGAAAACCAACGGAAAATGCAATGTGCCGGAATGGGTACATGAAATGTGGAAGTCCGGCGACCATCTCCAAATGGCGCTTGATCTCCAAGCTGTAGGATTCAACAAGGCCGGTTTCCACGCCACTGATTCCACTGCCAAGATACCTTTTTGATCAATGATGTGCCACCCCAAAAGATTCTGCTGCCAGTATATTGCTTCGTAGGACCTCTTCGTGAAACGCTGCGAAAAGACTACCACGGAAACCGAAAAGCAAAAGAATGTTGTGGCTGTTGGATGGTATAGCCGTGAAGACATGAAATCGCAGTTGAAATGGAACCAGATACTTGGACTTGATGTTGAACCAGCCCTAACAGAACTCTAATCCATAATTCAAACGCTGTAGCTTGCAATCCAGTCTACACATGTGTCGTGCATCCATGGGTTGGATTAAATAGCCCAGCTTGCAATCACACCTGGAGACCCTCCAGTCTTGACCCGAGGAAGAAAATCGAAGGGGCTATTCAGGTGTGCATGCAAGACCAAACGAACTTGGTGAGGTGGGCCTGTCATCACAAAAAAAATGTTGGACCATCCATCAACTATATAGTTGTAGATTTGATGATTTGTTTTTAAACGGATATGAATCATATGAACATAGTTGATATGATCATAATTTGTTCCTTCATCCCATGGGCTGACCCTACAGGACGTGCAAGTACGGTGGCGAGCCTGAGTACTGGGTTGAGACCCGGGAGCATGGTGAGATGGGTCAAGAACGTGAACAGCAGAAAAAACGAGTTGAAGTTTGTGAGGAGCGGTATCTTTCATCTCATGTGGTCATTTGGTGTCCCCATATAATGCCATATAACCCCATCCCACCGTTTCAATTCAAGGCTCAATTCCAAAATAATATGATCCAACTCCCAGCCAATGCCAGCTTCACCTCGCAGGACAAGGAGGAGACCCCGGTTGGCGATGTGAAGATGTCAGCGTTGAAGGCAATGGATGCTCGGAGAGCGGCATCCAGCAGTGCTGCAACGACGGCAGCTTCAGAGGCCATCCCCCCTAGGTTTGGGACTAATGGTTGGTGATGGTAATGGTATGTAATGGTATGGTGTGCCAGCTCTACCTGTCATTTGCGTGCATAGTATACAAACCCTGTTGTTCTGACTTGGAACCATTCACCACACTTGGAAACCCTGGTTGAGGCGATTCGTGGGAAGAGTGTGCTAGCCAAATTCTGTGAGAGTATGTTGGCCAAGTCTGGAAAAATCAAATCCCTCATCGGAGATCTTCGCAAACACTATGATGATCCCACAGCTGAGAAGTCCATCTCTTACTTTGCATTTCGATGTTGCGCAAGTTTTCTAAGTTGACTGTTTGCTATAGACTGAATTGTAATTCAAGTCTTCAAGAAATCCATGCGCAACTATTTCTCCTCACATGTTTCCGTAGCATGCTGCCCGAGTCACAAGCTCCATTGCCCAGCCAAGGTCTGCGAAAGCATTGGAGAAGGACCTGGTCACCTTGGAGACGCAGTACAATGAGTGCAGCGAGCTTTTGGCACAGGGTGAAGCCGTGGACTTTGGCGCAGAGTGCCCCACCATGCAACATAAGCAACGCCAATCAAAATGTGCGCATGCATGTGCGCGATATTGTTCCATCATGTCCCAACCAAACCTTGCACCTGCTACACTGTCTTCTCCTTTCCTTGTTCTGACTCCCACGAAATTGAAACATGTCCCACTACCTGCTTCCATGCTGGTTAAGGTGGACGAAGCAATCCGAAGGGAAAATGAAAGCAAGCACACTCGTGTGCCTTGGGATGCAATTATGGTTGAAACTCAAGATTGATAGGCCGAAGTACTGGTTAAACCTTGGCTAAAACTTTTGATTCTTCTTACCATTCTGAGCTTGGCAATGAAATTACAGCCTCTACAGTAAGCTGCCGATTTGTTCAGATCTAGTTTCCTTTGATTTCGAGCTGTCCCCCCTTGATGTCCTGGCTTTATTGCCCATGTGTGTGTGTCACTTCCAACCCATCCTCAGTACTGACTACTTAATTATTACCAACACAATAGTTTTTTTTGACAGCTCCTGTTTCATCACGTTGCCCACTTCTGGCTGCCAAGCTCCAGGTGCACGCGAATCGGCCAGAACGAGAGCAAGATCCGGCTATCTCCTTACTTGGCTGCAAGCTGCGCTCGGGGTTGGAATGTCTCATATGCATATGTGCTAGCTGGTTTCTTGCCTGGATGTCAGCTCAGTAGACCCCATTTTCAGTTACTGTAAAGTATCCATGTTTGTAGCTTCCTAAGGAACGCAAAGCGTCATTTCAACAAGAAGGAGAAGCCCGAACCGGTTGCCCCCAAGCCTGATGAGTGAGATGGTTTTTTGGTTGGACATAACTTGTTCAACCAGGGGTTTGAAGATCAGTTGAAACACTGATCATGTTCCTTGATTTGGGGCTGGCAGTGTTTTTAGACACAGCCATTCGATTCCCACATAGTTGGGAAACCACGTGTTCATCCTTGCCCAGTGGAGTGTCTCCATATTGTTGTTATGTTTCAATTTCAAGCGCTGCAAACATTGTTCACTAATTGTCACCTTACCATCGTGGATGTGGTTTTCAGAAATGGGGCTCCCACATCGAGGGCAATTTATCTGAAAGGACAAATGTCATACTAGCCTGGCTTTTTGTAGCCAACCGTGCCTATACCACAAAGATCTGGGGAACTAGAGCGGAAAAAAAAGAGAAGACCGAACGATGCGCACTTGATCCCCAACCCAGCTTGGACCCCACCATTGGGGTCCATGATTGACATGTGACTGATACCTTGTCTTGCCAGGTGCTGGCGCCACTGCCAAAGTCTTTGCTGCGAATGTGGGAGCAGGAGCAGGGGCCCTCAATCATCTCCGAACGTTTTCTTGCTGGAGTCATGTTTGGGTTCCCAATCGTGAACTTCAATTTCGAACATGCTGACCTATATGTGTCGCATTGATTTGTGCTCAAACGAGGCTAGACTTTTTTCATACAGCAAATAATTTCCTGCCATCATGTTGGAAAGGCATTCCAAAAATTGCGATGACACAGTTCCCATGGAAGACTAACTTTAAAAACAACATGTGATTAAAACAAAAACTGATAGCTGGATAGTTCATACTTACATAGTTGCATCAACCCAAACTTAACAAATAACTCATGAGCTGGTCCAACCGACTTCACTGCCATGGATCGAAGTGAAGCTTCTGACGATGAACTCATTGAGCTGCTGACCTGCCACAGACCAGTTTGTTGGCTAATGAAAGTGATCGAGTATGGTGGCATCATTCATCCATTTGTTTTTTGACTAGACTTTCTGATTCTTACAGATCTCTTGCATCCGTCAATCTTAGGCATCATTGGGACCATATGCTTGGGAAACGGTGTTGCCAACTACAGCGAACTCGAAGAACCACGGCATTGCTCAGGGTCTGCCACTTGAAGTGCCTAGAGTAAGAAGCCGAAGCCCTGTCAGAAACCTTCGGAACAATCAGCTGCCTCCATACCTGAAGGATCCAGAGCTTTGCAACTTAGAACGGACTGATGAAGTGTTTGGATTAATTGAACGTGAAAACCACATATCCTACAAGTTGCCTAGTTCAAAGGCGACAGCTGGACGGGTCTTGGCCCACGCAAGCAATGTGTTCGAGAGATTGAAGGCTAGAGAAGATCCCATGTCCTTTAAGTTTGGAATCACCCATTGCGCATATTTTCGTTGGTACCATAAACCTTGGGGGTACCAACACACGGTGGAGAAATTCAGCCATATGGTCATTTTATTTGCTTCGCCCAATCCTGTGGGGCCAGCCTTTCTCGAAGCAGCTCTCATTGACAAATTTGGCGGTTGCCCGGCTGGACCATTGCTGACGATCCAATCGACATGCAGTTTGGAGATGTGTTCTGAAAACACTGTTTGCTTTCCACCTTTGTTGTCAACCATATTTAGCACTATCTTAGAATGTGGCAATCTTGATGGATTGAACTGAGGTTTGAAGGGATGCCAAAATGTCAAGAGCGGTGGTGATTCCAGTGACAAGCAGTTCGATCGCGAAGGGCCATTTTTAACGTACATAGTGTATAGGTCATTCAAATATCCACCGCCCATTCCTCCTTTAAAGTCTTGATATCCATATCCATTTGGATGTGGAAATTCAATGGAAACTGAAAAACATGTTTCCAAATTTGCTGATGTCTAGCCTATGTATCCTTAGGTACATAGGGTCTGACAGTGTTTTCTTTCCAGGGATTGTTGGAAACGTTCTGCAAGAAAAATGAGCCATGACTGCATCAACGTGCGAGGGCACACTGGCAACATATTGTGAGCTTCGGCATGGTTTCTTTATAATGGTTTGATGGAAAATCAAAAACCCCAACTTGCAACTATATACTTGAAGGACCCCCAGCGTGATTAGTCCTACCAACGCTTGTTTTTCAAAGAAATATCTTTCGCAACCCTTAGCACTGTGCTCCGCCGAGGCCAGCTGCGCTTCCCAAATCGCCACAGCAAGGGCGGTGACGTCAGAGTTTGGAGAAGAGAGAGCACGGGAGTCTGGCATTCATGCCTGGGCTAAGATACCTGAAAAGAATTCTGAGAGGGACGTTCAACGCTTGGTTGACAAACAAGACACAAAACTTCCGATTTCGATAGTTGAAGTGAATGTTCAAGAATCGTTGGTGCCATGGATCAGCCCAAGAGCATGGTTGGAGTTCATCGTTTCCCATGGCTTGATCTACATGTTGTCTGGGCTCATGTACGAACAGAGGCATCTAGTTGGAAGAGTTTGGAAAGAATTTTGGACTAGATACGAACAACTGCAGCCAAACTTTGACATCTTTTACAGAGATGACATCGCTTTCGAATCTTTGATCGGGCTTTTCATACACGGGGATGAGGGAAGAACTTTGAAACGTGGAGGATTGATGGTGACCACCATCCAGAGCGTGCTAGGAACTGGATTTTCTAGCAAGCGCAAGAAACGTCCTCGAGAAGAACTTGGCTTGGAGGTGAACTTTGCAAGCCATACATGCCTGACTAGATTTGTGATATCAGTTATGCCGAAAAGTTGCTATCAAACCAACCCAGATTTCTTCCATGATATGATGAGCATATTCGCTGACGAACTTGTCAACTTGCTAGAAAACGGTATTACAGAACCTTTGACGGGTATCGTTTACAAATTCTGCATCATTGGTATCAAGGGCGACATGCCCTATTTGCAAAAAGCTGGAAAACTGAAGAGAAGTTGGAACACAGCAGTCAAGAGGGGAGAGGCACGAAGAGCACCACGCGGCACGTGTCATTTCTGCCTCGCTGGCACGGAGAATCTACCATGTGAGGACACCAGGCACAATCCTTCGTGGGCATCTTCAATCGCAGTGCGGGTGCCATGGGATGAGGTGCCAGTCATGATACAAAAGCTTCCCCATGACCGAGCCTATGCAGGAAACTTCTTCAAGGCTGACATTTGGCATTGCATCCATTTGGGTGTTGGGAAGGCGTTCGTATCAAGTGTGTTGCAAATTTCCTTGAGTGTCGTTCCGGGAACAAACCAAGATGAACGCTTTCAGTACCTTACTGAGCACTACACTCGATGGTGCAGACGCCAGAAGAAATCATGCTATGTTGCCAAGATCAGCGCCTACTTGATCTCCTACGGCGAAGCAGCAGGAGCCACAGGAGCGTGGTCAAAAGGATCGCTCACAACGAACTTGATGTTGTGGGTGGTTTCTCTGATCAGCGACTTGGCTGAAGACAACAATGGCTGGTTGAAACGTGCGCGACAGGCAGCACAAAGCTTGAATGCAGTGCTGAGCATGTTTTACAATTCTGGGTTGTTCCTAGAAAGGGATGATTGCAGGTTCGCTTACAAGCACGGCATGGCTTTCATCCAGGCATACGCGGCTCTGGCGCGTGCTTGCTTTGACGCGGGGCAGGAACATTTGTTTCCTCTCTACCCGAAGATTCATTACGTTCACCATACTTTTCATACCATCCAACAGGACCTTCAGACATGCGGGTTCACAATGAACCCCATGTCGGCCTCGTGCCAGTTGGACGAGGATACAATAGGGAAAGTATCCCGGACCTCACGACGCGTAAGCGTCAGGCAGGTCATGCGCAGAACCCTAGAGAGGCATTTGATGACGTGCTCGCACATTTGGAAGGGATCAGGGTACTTGCGCTAGAAAAAGCGCGCTCAAGAGTGCCAAGGGTTGCAAAGATTCAAGAACAAGAGCCCCATATACGATATCAAGATCTAATCAGAGATAATCATCATGGTTCTTACACAGAAGGCATCAGAAGCATGCCAATCAGAAATATAAGAAACCGGGTTTTCCATCGAGAAACCTGGTAAAAATCACAGAACCAAAAAAAGAAGGTTCCGGAAGCTGCAGGTATATATATATATATATACCTGCCTACATACCTACATGCATCCAAACATGCATCCATCCATGCATGTATGTGTTCCATCCGTACCTTAACACATCCATACATACAAACAACAAAATACAGGCTTATACAATCTTATACAATTTATACATACATTCTGTCTAGATAGATAGCTGGATGGATAGATAGCTAGATAGATACATAGATCGCTGGATGGATAGGCACAAACAAAACATACATCAATTATATAAATTACATCACGTTCCATTCTGTTCCAGTACATGCATACAAATTAGTTATCCTATTAAATATGGGTATCCAATATAAAAAATCGAAAAAAATATATATACATATACATATAAACATCACAATATATCAAATATATTTTTTTAAATGTAAATACACATATTAATAATGAATGAATAACATATATATATATAAATATTGACATATAGACAAATAAAAAATAAGTAAAAAGATACGATGCATTGACAATCATCCAACACCACCCATCAAGCGCCACCAAAGACCTCGAGCGGTCACTTCTCTGTGTGCCTCCTCGATCATCACTTCGTAGGCCGTGTTCCGCACCAGGCCGGTGACCTCGATGGCTGCGACGCAGGAGGGGCGGGGCCCACCCGTGTTGGTCCGCTCAAGGACTGAGTCGCCAGGGTTGGTGGATATGGCCATGGTTAGTCACCATGGTTGGTGGTAGTCACCATGGTTGGTGCAAGTCGCCATGGTGCAAGTGGATTTGGCTGCCCATCTTGAAGATGATTGATTTTTTTGGTAGTGACTCCCAGGGTGTGCATCACTCTGGCATGACACGTCGCCGTTGCCACATGGTTTCTTTTGAAGCCAAGGTTCGCTTGCCGATCCGAGCTGCACATCTTTGGTGCATGACTGAGAGCGACTCCAAGACAAAGACAGGCTACGGCCTTCAATCTGACATATCGTGGATCCATCAAGCTGGTACTCCCTGAACAATAGACACTGTATGCGCTCAGAACCTCGCGGAACGTGTTCAGATGGGTACTTGGATGATCATCCTACGGTTGCAATTGATTCGTAACCATGGTTGGTGACCTCCCTAAGGGGGTTAGTATGGCCACAAACTCCGTAGCCTGTACAGCCCATTGTCAGTTGCTGAGGACCAGCTGAGTGGGGAGTGACCCAACACCAGTTGGAGTGCAGTAGGGAACTGCTTCCTGCTGCTTCCTGGTGGTTGGTGGTGGATGGTGGTGGATGGTAGATTAACCTGGCATTGCAAACTCACCCCGTGATTGATGGTGATTTCCCATGGCCATCCTGACTTTGTGATTTTGCAGTGCAGTAGTGCAGGATTTCGGACCCTACTTTGAACAACATCAGTAAGTAAGAGCCATGAATCTTTCAGTGTTGAGACGAAACCCAAGCACAAACAAATGACGTGAAAGGTGAACAAAACAACTGCTAAACACAAGTGAAATAAATGGATGTCACTTTTAATATTTGTGATTTATATGTGTGTATATGTTCATGTTTACATGATAATTATCATAAAAACATAAGTGAATTAATGATTTGTATCATTATGATCAAATCAACTCTATAATCATATCAATTTTTGAAAGCAAAAGCTAGATCATGTGTTTCTTGCTTTCCAGGATTTACAACTTAAATCAAACGATGTCGATGTACATGGCGTACACTGAGAATAGGTTCTTTACGAGTACGCACTGGTGATCTAACATAATAATGAATAATCCACCATTTGTAGATTATTTACCTATTGGAAATGGTAGTATTCCATTGCCATGTTAGATCACCACAATGTAAAGCGTGTAAGAATTACATATACTTTCTTGACTAATGAGTTGACAACCACCCCAACACAACGATGAAAGAAATCACTATTTGACACCACAACTTGAGTTGCTGTAGGACACGTTTAAGCATCCTTAGTGCCATGTATGCATCACCCTGCCGTGAGCCTGTCAGCAAGCTGGTTGTCAGCTTGTGAAGTGCTCCCAAAAAACATGGGGGCTGCAGCAAAAAGGCCGACAAAACGAAGACAGAAACATTCAGAGACATGTCTCATGTCTTTTCTTTGTCCGTTCAGTATCAGTTCTCTTTCGAACTGCACATGAATCAGCCTTCGTTCATCAAACCCTTGCCACCAAAAGGATTGAGACCAAAAGCTGCTATGGCTATGCTTCAGCCAAGGTTGAAGCCCCAAAGAGCTGATCGCTAGCGAAAAGCGAAGCTGGATCAGTGATGGGCAAGCGATGGCATCATCAAGGAGGGTTGGTTCCCTATTTCGAAGATAACCTGCAAATAACATGAAATACTGGTGGGGTCGTTCATGAATCATCATCATTGATGGATCATCACCAGTAGATCTTGGGTTGTTCAACCGTCCGCCATTTCCACGACTCACTTGGTGAAACCATGGGGACGAGGTTCTTGCGCCTGCGGCGCTGCTGGTGTCGGCTGCACGTGCTGCACGTGCTGCACGTGCTGCACGTAGGGTTGTTGAATCCCACACAATGGATCCACCCAAACTGGAATAGAATCTCAATACAGTATATCCAAACATATATTGTATATATACTAATAGTATATGAGGGCAATGATTGCTCGAGCTGCTTCCCAGTGAAGCACCACTGGAGTAATTTGATCCACTGGGTTTCATACTTCCATCCATTCTGTGGTACCGGGTCCTTGCTTGAACTGGATTCATTTGATCCACTTCAAACCTCAGGGTGACTTCAGCAAATGATTGTCATGATTGCCTGTTCGTAGCAAAGACAACTGTACCTTCAAACGGCTCCCCCTTGGCCACGGGGATACCCCTGGCGCAGCTCCCTCCCACCCTCCGAAACAGTAACCAATGGAAGAGGTCGTGGCCGCCTCGCCAGGAAGGCCGGGTCAAACAGATGTGGTCCTGCAGCGGCCAGCTGGAGTCCCCACTGACACCGCCCGGTTGGGGACTCCACGGGATGACCATCACCGAACTGTGGCAGCCTGGTGCCCCACTGTAACTGGGAACCTTGGCGGACATGGTTCCCATGTAACTTGGAAGCAAAGGTTGTGATGCGGATCGAGGTCGTGAAAAACTGGGCATGTCCGAAGTATCGAGACGTAAGATCTCCCAAATGAATGAACGACACAGAAGGTGAACAGGACGCGAACAATGAAGAACAAAAGTCGCTTCACAGTGCTACCTCATAATGATGTTAATGGTGTAGCAGGGAAAATCCAACAACGACACAACAATCACAACAATCACTTTGTTGGTTTTCGCAAAACTCTGGTTGGTGGCTTCAACCCCTATGACAAATCTTAGTCAACCAACCACTTGTTAACAACTACTAGGGAAAATAAAACATGTTTCAAACCAAGAGCCAGATCACTTCTTTGGTCTTCGGGAAACTCGATTATACTCAAAGGACGCACATGTTGGCGGCGGACCCCTTGTTGAGACTCAGCCAGGTATCAACCACTGGTGGCTGTCGGTGGCGGCAAGGCTGATCCATCAC
Source organism: Symbiodinium kawagutii (assembly GCA_009767595.1). NCBI lineage: Eukaryota > Dinophyceae > Suessiales > Symbiodiniaceae > Symbiodinium > Symbiodinium kawagutii. Next base: position 750,165 of record VSDK01009457.1, read on the forward strand.
CCGCTTCCGAACTTTCTGGGGGGGATGAAGAGCCATTGCAAGAGGTAATGAACCGCCATCAGCAATGAACAGGGATAAAATTATCACTGTTTGGATCTATGTCGTCATTTTCCGTCGAAACTGTCAGAAACATGTGCACAGTGTGGGCGTGTCTACATATCCATGTCACTGGTGTGTTTGATTCACCAAATTGGTGGCTGTGATTGGGCTCATGTTTCAGACGGTCATCATCCGTGCTACTAATGACCATCTTTCGTAGTCACTAGTGATCACTAGTGTACGTGTTGATTGTTGCTCATCTTGGGTTTTGCTATGTCATACCCCTTCCAATTCAGGTTTTTACCTGGGGGCTGCAATTCTATAGTAATAAAATGAAAACCTCCCAAATGGCTGCCAAGGGGCACCCTATAAAATCATAATCCTCTGAAAAGGTCACTGGATGAAAGGGAGATTGAGACTATAGGATCAGAGCCACCAGGTGAAAAAAAGCAGGGCTTAATTTCTAATGTAAAAAAAAAACTTTGATAAAATCAGCACCATTCCAAACAAGGTTTGACCATGAAGGGTTGACATCAAAAAAACCCTGATTTTATTTTGGGGCAGTTTCCAACAATTAGGAAAACTGTCGATGGTGCCTCAAAGTGATCTTAGAGCAAACCCTGATTTTATTTTTTGTGATTTTATACCGGGGGTATCTGAATGTATCTGATTGACAATCAAATATCCCCTAAATATCCCTAAATATCCCTAAATATCATTGAAATTCATTGAATATCCCTGGTCCGTGCTTTGCCGATTTCATCCGATTTCTGCAGCCGGCTGCAATCCGCATCAATGGCTGTTTGTTTTGCCTCTTGCCTGAAGATGTGCGCAGTCTCACGCAAGCAATCTGCAGCACGTCCCGCATCGTTGACCAGCGGTGTTTTGTATGTTTCCATCTTGTTTTGTTTTGCTTCAAGATGCTTCAAGAATCTTCAAGATGCTTTAAGAATCTTTATGAAGAGCCCCAAGAAATCCCAAGAACATCCAAGCAACATCAACCAGAGGCAATCAACATCAATGAGATATGAGAAAATGAGAGAAACCAATGAGAAACAATGAGAAACAATGAGAAACAATGAGAAACATATCCAGTCTCTACATGTCTCTACAACCGCTGCACCGTCTGCGCCGCATTGTGATTGCTTAGCAATCAGCGCTGCACTCTAATGGCCCCTATTGGTCCTTCATTGATCTTAATTACATATACTGAATTAAGCGCACGCAATTGAACATATGCGCACTACATTGCACTACGAAGCGCGAAGCATCACACAGCGATACTTGGCGCATTTCTGCGACTTCCCCTCGATGGGCTGGCTCTCCCCAGCAAACCCATGGAAAATAAAGGAAAATGTTGGATCTGCCAAATTCCGCAAACAGAAGAAGAAAGACATATTCAAAATTGATAAAACATGAACACACAACATCACACAACATTGGACTGACATAAGAACGTATCAAACATTATCAAGTAATTTTTTCTACAATCATAATCAATCATATCCAATGCCTGGATACCTGAGGCAACCACCAACAGTCACCAACCGCTCACATCCGTTCACATCTGTTCACGCCGTCTCACAACACCTTGGTGGTTGTCTTGCAGATCTCAATGATCAAACTCAAAAATGGCTTCCTGGTTTTTGCTTCCAGGCAAAGAGCAAAATGCTGATAGACCTTCTGGCCCCACGCTGCCACACTCACAGCGCCCGCGTACTTCTTGGTAAAGAATTGGGGGGATCTCGCGAGCACATCTTTCCACTGCACTGACTGGCACGCATCGACATTCAAGCGGCATGTTCCCTTCAGCGCATCAAAGATAGGATTGCCGGGATTCTGCTCCTTGTCTTTCTCAAGCAACTTCTGCATACTCTGTTGGATCAAGAGTCTGCCTCTTGCATTGCGCCGGAAATTCTCTGGCACACAAGGCACTTCCACCTGCGAAGCAGCAGTCTTCAAGGGCTTGATTGGGGAATCTGCTGATTTCGGCTTCCTCCTTCTCCGCCTCCTGATCTTCTTTGGCGACTCAGCTGCAGCTTTTTTAGCTGCCACCCTAGTCTTCCTGGCCTTGCGTTTTCTCATGCGCTGCGGGACGCCCCCAGTGGCACTGAAATCCATCTCCGCCTCGGGGTCCCCATATGGGAACCAGTCAGTGATGCCATCCCACTTCTCGATGAAATCAGCAGACTCTGAAGAAAGCTTGACGGACAGGCCATTGCTCGTCTCCTTTGAGCTCCGAACATCAAGCACGCTCACAATTGCCGTAGGGCGGATGATGGTAGCAACAGAGTCATCCCTGCAATGGCCATAGAAACCGCCATCCTGAGAGCCAACCTCCATCTGCAAAACCCGAAGAGCAACACAATGACGGAGGTCCAAGGGCGCAACGGCCAGCTTGGGTTTCTTGGAAGACCTCCACAAAGTCAAGATCAAGCCAACTTGCGCAACAGGTTTCTTCTTCTCCAAGGAGATGAAGACCACAACATTGCCCCTCCTGATGCGATCTGTGGAAATCTGTGGACTACATCAAGGAACAAAACAATTCCACATAATTCCACCAAATGGGCCCAACTAATCTCAAATAATGTAATATAATGTAAATGATTGTAAATGATTGTAAATGAATGTAAATGAATTACCAAGAAACCACAAACAATCCGAAAATTTCAGAAACAAAAAGTCAAAAATATGTCCGAATGATTCCAAATGACTCAATCTTGTTTGGAATGTTCAGCTTGACATTTCTTTCTTGCGCAGCTTGCTGGGCAGTCCGGATCCAACCCTCCAAACGCCCTGCCCTGCGTTGGAAACCATCCTCGCCCTGCTCACGCGCCAACTCTGCCAACATCCGCTCGTTAAACCTTGCGGCTGAAAATTCCATTTGAATCCATTTGATACCCGCATCTCGCGTCATCTCATATCATCTCCCCGTATCTCCCCATCTCCCAATATCTCTACCATCAATCCTCATCATCTCCCAACCCCATCCATATGGATTCCATTGGATTCCAAGAAATTCCAAAAAGAAAAAAAATAAACAAAACTATTTGAAGTCCACAGAGAGCGCAAATCATTCCAAGCCACTGGTACCAGTTCAGTTTGCCTGAGGCTCGTCGACATGATCGAGCATCGCGTATCCAGTGGACATCTGAGCCGCCATTCCTCGAAACACCAAAGAAAAGCGATCAAAATTGTATGAAATGTATGAATCATTGAAAGGTGATGAAAATGAAACTTGAAAGAGAGCCGAAGAAATCTACTGTAGAAGACTGGAATCTTCAAAAATTAACAAAACACAATTGCATAATTACCACTTAAACCAATCAAAAAATAGACCTTGGCTGCCTATAAAATCAAAACACTTTTAAATGTGAATATGTGTCCCCCTATAAAATCAGAGCCCATCAAAACCAATCAGACTAGATCAGCAAAAACAATGATGTTTCATTGCTAATGATGAACAATCTTGAATAATGAAGATAATTGGCTGTCTATAAAATCAAAACCAAACCACATGTGAATATGTGTCACCCTATGAAATCAGAGCCCATCGAACCCATTAGGTTGTATAAGTTGTCTTGAAAACTTTTCTTTTTAAACATACATAAACAATCAGAAACATCAATAAACCATAATAAACCAATCTACATCAACATAAACATACAGAAACAATCAGAAACATCGATAAACCATCAATAAATAAACCAGTGAATTGGTGAGTTCCTGGGGGTCCAAATTCTATAGGGGCCACTTCTGATGTCAACCCCTGGAATCTGATTTTATAGGGACTAAACGTTATCATATAGTGATATCTAATGTATATATGTGTATATATGTGTATATGTATATACTCATAATATCACTATATATCACTAACATTCATATACATTCACTAAGGTCACTAATCAATATTGTTCAAGGGTCCAGTGGCGGCAGTACATCGTGAGACGCCATAGATCATCAAAAAGGGCGATCTTGCAAGACTTCGGCTCGAGGTCCTTGACAGCGTCCCACAATGTCTCTGGATCACTCCCAAAGCTTTCTGGTTCATTGGTCTCCTCATCTGCATTCAGGATCATGTCCAAGTCAGCCACGTCAGGAACACCAGCCAGATCGATGGCAGATGCGTTGCGATCGATTACTTCTTCGGAGGGCGCCTCTTCAGCATCCATCACAGCTTCCTCCTGGATGCATGCAACTTTCTGCGCCGCATACTCTTTGGAAACTCCCTGCTCCGAGTCATCCCCCACATCCTCCTCCACATCAAGCATGTCATCGTCTTCAAATGGATGCAATGGGGCTGGCTCTGAAGACAAGGTGGGCCCCTTGCAAACCTTTTCATACAATGCTTGCAAAGAGTCCTCAGTGCACCTGTTGCACCATGCGACAAGCTTCAATGCACTTTTGTAAGCTCTCTGGCTGGCTTCCTCAAATTGCTGATCTGTCAGAGGCTTGACCACCTCTTTTGGAGCCACCGGCTTGTGTCCGGTCTGGTCGTGATTGACCATCATAACTCGGGCGCTGGATTTCCAAAAGCTGCGGGCTGTGTGCTGAGAGGATGGACTTTGGCCACGCACATAGGCAAAATGATGCTCAACTGGCATCTCCGTGAGTCTTGTGTGACCACGCCACGGATTTCCAATGGGGTCCTTGGTCAGCCCCACAATGATGGTCCCCATCGCCACGCATTGCAAATGCTTGCACGTGGTTGGGGACATGAACAAAGACCCCTTGCTCAACCCTCGCTTCTGAGCCAAGCGATCCGCAGTCACCGTCCACAGGTCAATGAGGAGGTATCCAGTCATTGCGTTCTCCACACGCTTGATGACAGACATCGATTGGTGCATGGTGGGCGACTCAGTTCGCAAGCAAGGAAACATCATTAACAAAAAGATAAAACTGTTCAAAACATCGCAAAACTATTCAAGAACATTCACCAACCATCAACAAAATTCAGAAACCACCAAAACAATCCCAAACATATCAAAACAATCCCAAACATACCAAAACAATCCCAAACATACCAAAACAATCCAAAACATACCAAAACAATCCAAAACACACCAGAACAATCTAGAACAATCGAAAACTATCGAAAACAGGTCAAAACAACATAAGGAATCATAAAACATCAAAAAACAACCAGGCCAATCTATGCTAATTTTTGCCAATCGGCTGTGCACAACGAAATGCTCAAGTTGAGGAGCAGCATGCCACGCAAATTCCACTGAACCACGGCTTGCTTCCCAGCGATGTCCTCAACCAAGTCATGGAATGTCATGGATAGCCATGGCAGCAACCCCAAACACTTGAATCCACTTGCATCTTGATGCCACTTGTAACTTGTAACCCTATAAAATCATAGTTTCACGTGACACAAAAATCAGCCTCACTATAAAATCAAGATATCTCTTATCAGCCCTCTCACTCCCAGAAAAATCCAGAATCATCCAGAATCTCTCCATATCATTCCTATTAATTATAATTCATTCATATTCATTCCATATCTCTCCCCATCATTCCCCATCATTCCCCATCTCTCCCCTCTACGCTATGCATTGCTGAGCCAGACATAGCCAAACTGGTGGCACAGGAAATCACCCCAGCCACTTGCAACCCTATAAAATCACAATCTCCATGTAACACAACATAGCACAATAGTTAGCTTCACTATAAAATCAGGATGTCTCTTATCTGTCCCCCTGACCGTCTCCCTCATTTCACATAATTTCAAAACATTTCATAATTGCGCAAATAAGTACACATATGTGCCAATGAGATTCAGGGCTGTGCAGCACCCAGTATGGGTTCCAAAGGATGCAGTTCAGCTTGTCGGACATGGGCTGCGACCTTGAATAAGAACTTGGTGGAATGCTGGCCGCCAGTGTGCCGCTGTGGTCACAAAAAAAGACTCCAAGGTGGATGGTCCGCAAAACGCTGACCAGTTGGCCGCCAGCGTTCTTGGCGCTGTGGCCTGGACAAGTTATGACAAGTCTCTGGGATATAATTGGAGTACATGAAAATGATAAGTATTGCATATGTACAGGGAATAAATTCAAATAAATTCAAATAATATCAAATGAAAACAAAATAAAACAAAAACAATAGCATCGTTAGCCATATTTAACATATCTAACCAAAAGGTACCAAAAGAATCCAAAAGATACCAAAAAGTAAATATCAATAACATGAAATAAAGTGTGCCAACCAGTGGCATGCCCCTTGCAGGCACCAAATTGGATCTTCTCCTTGACGACAGATCTGCAACGGTAGCCTAGGCAAATGGTGCTTTGGCAAAGGCGACCAGGAAAGGGTGTTGAAAAACTCAACGTCCTGCAGGTCTCGTGGAGAAATGCATTCGAATGTTCCAAGCAATGCATCCCGGAAATGGTTGTGGGAGCCATGCCCATCGAACGTCAATCCTCTGAGAACCCATGAGCCAGCGGCAAAGATTCTGGCCACTACTTCCAACATTTCCTGAACTGCAACAATAAAACAAAACCCACCGACAAAATAATACCCCTTCCAATTAGGGGTTTTACCTGGGGGCTGCAATTCTATAGTAATAAAATAGGATCTCCCCAAATGGCTGCCAAGTGGCACCCTATAAAATCATAACCCTCTGAAAAGGCCACTGGATGAAAACAATTGAAAACATACAAAATATATCAAAATATGACAAACATTGACAAACTATATCAAACTATGACAAAAATTGACAAAATACAAACATATACCAACAAATTCAAACAAATACATACAAAATCATACAAATACAAACAGTATCAAACAGTCAGCATGACCAAGCAAATCAAAGCAAATCTATGCAAATCTAAGCAAAGCGTCGCGGTTGCCTGCATGACGATCTGGATCTTTCAACGGCATGTGGCTGCATGCTTTCAATTTCATCGGCATCTCGGCAGCACTGAGGGGTCGGCAACGTAGCTGACAGGGGTCCCACACCAACGCTTCCAACATCATGTTTGCTTTGGGACGTTTGTTGGCATCTGGAGGGAGCTTGGCAAGCTTCATGAATGCAGTCTCTTCATCCATCGGGCTCCAGAAGCCTCCAACAAGGCCTGCCTGATTTTTGAACCTCATCTGCAGAAAGGACTTTGTGAGGTAAGTTCCATCGATTGCGCATATCAAGCGCTTCGTGGAAGCACTTGATTGTCGAGGAAAAGCCTGGTCTATGAACAAGAAATTTTGCGATAGTTGCTCATGCGCCTCACTCATCAAAGCAAGCATGGGGTTTGGCAGGCTGCGTTCCGCCAGTTGCTCCATCTGAAACACTGGAGCCTTTGCATTCTGGCCCAACCTCTGGGCCAGCTCTTTGTTGTTACAAAGAACGGCCAGGGTGATGGACGCATCCAAAACCAGGGAGCTCTCGGTCTCACTGCATTGTTTGTGTCTTCCTCTGTAGCTTTTGCCTTCCTCATCCCTCTGCATCTTCCGCATGCATTGAACAAGGAGTCCTTGGAGCAAAGGATTGCAATCCATGCGTCCACTGACGGAAAACTCGGCAATGGACAAACAGACCTTCTCCAGCTCAGTGAGGTTCTGGTTGGCCAAAGCATTGGCAAACTGCACGGACAATGCGGGAAGCTTGGAATTGATTGAACCCACATTCACCAGCAAGCAAGGGGAGACAACTGTGCACAAGAACTCGTGCATCCGGTCAGTGACACACTCAGGATCCATGTGCCAGAAGGCATTCCTCACAAACTTCTGGAGATTGAGCAGGGGCAGCTTCCGTAGCTTCTGCCAAAAAACCTGGTGTCGGTGAGCAAAGACGCTAGAGGACATCTCATTCACGAAGTCCTCAACCTGCGAGGGAGTGCCAAACAGCTTGAAATTGAGCAATTGGGCGGAAAGGCGCCTTCCATAGAACTGTACCACCTTCCTTTGAAGACCACGAGGCTCAGCAAGCTGTTTGCAATGACCACACTGGTCACTACCTTGCTCCATTTGGCTGTCGCATTTTTGATGCCTGCAGTACCATTCCCCTGCAGACACGTCAGACCACACCTTGTGCTTGGCCATGTGACACTGCAACTGCGCAAACATAGCCCACAAGCCGAACAGTGAAGCATAGTGATGCAAAGTCCCGGCTGAAGGGTTGGACACTCTGAGGCCAGGACAAGCGACTCTACTCTCAGCTTGCTCAGCAGTTTGCCGACCATCTCTTTCAGCCTCCCAGCGGCCCACTCTGTAAATGTGCGTCTGCGATTCAATGTGCTGATTCAAAAATTTCTTCACATAGTTCAATGTCGGTTTCACCAGAGTATTCAACTTCCCCTCGGGGTTTCCCCTGGTCGTGCACAGCACACACCGGTAGGCTAGAGAGTAGCCTTTCTCATTGGTCTCAGGGGCCAACTGAATGTGAGGTTCATGTGCTTTGATGTACTCCAAGCACTTGTCAAATTCACTGGCTTCACCCTCCTTCTTGTCGCCGTCCGTATCTTGCTTGGCAATCGCTGGCGCATCTGGAGCCGCTGGAGCGGCCCCGGCAGTGTCTGCATTCTGTTGATCACGCTGGCGCATAGCCCTGCCCCTGACAAAGGTAGCCACATCATCCAGCACGATGCCACATTGCGTCATGGCATCCTCGCACGCTTTGCATGTAGGAGGTTTTCCCGATCTCATTCGTGTTTGAAATTGGACATAGCCACCATCAGGGCAAGCTCCACCTTTGCTAATCCCACAATGGCGTCGATGAGCTTTCAAGAACTCCCCATAGCTCAGACCAACTCTGGCAAGGAATTCCTTGACTGCAGCCTGTTGCAGTTCCAGGTCCGTTGGATTCTTCTTCTGGCATGATCTGGAACCTCTTTTTTTTCTGCGCACAGCTGGCATATGGGTCAAGAGGCCGCTGGAGTCACCAGCATCATGCTTGCTCAGAACTTCTTCATCGACTTCAAGTAGGTCAGTTTCTGCTAGAGGGTCAGGCATGTCAGGCTCCTCCGCCTCTGTGTCAGGCTTGTCAGGCTCCTTCGCTTCATGTCTCTGCTCGGTTTCCTCCTTGACTTTTCTCTTTGAACTTGCGAAAATATTCTCCAGATCTGGCACCGTAGGTTCCAACATGGAAGGCTGTTTTCGCTTTTCATTCTGCCCAGGAAGCCTCAAAGCCTGTTCCCCTGGTGTTTTGGAAGGAGGATCGAAGATCATGGCAGGCAAGCTGTCACCCATACGGACAGTAGATCTAGTCTTTTTCTTTTCTGGACTGGGGCGAGGGGGGGTCACCAGGTCGACGGTCATGGAACTCTCTCCCGGCAGAATCTTCCGATTCTTTCTAGGAGGTGTTTTTGCACATGGTTCGACCTTGCATTCAGATTTCACCTTGCCATTTTCAAGTTTCAAAGAAGCTCGCTTTTGAACAAGGCAAAAAAGATCCTGCCACAAGTCATCGTCCTTCCTTTCAATCCAAGCATCTCTCAAATGCTCTCGCATTTCCATCATGTTGTCGAATCCAGTCTTGCTATCTGGATCTGGCGCTAGATTGCCTAAAATCCCAAACTGCAAAGCCCATATCAAGGAATTGCCGTCTGTCGGCACAACCTTGAGGAGTGCTCCTGCTTTCTCGCAACGTTTCATTGCCAGAAATCGTTTCTGATACCTGATCCATTTTGACCCCAGAGGTCGATAGAGGTCATGGGAAAATATGGGAAATATATAACATAGAAAATTCTGGACATATCCTGGATTTCCTGCATTATCCATGATTATCCTGGAATATTGGGAATCAATGAAAGCATATGGAAGTCATGGAAAGTTTGAAACAAAATGAAACAAATACATACAGCATCATACAGCAAAGATTTCTCTATGAAGCATTGCAAAGTTGCTCAGTCAGGTTCCGCTCCAACACCTGCAATTCAGCTGCTTTGTTGGGATCATCGCCTTCCTCCAGGCTGCAGTTGTAAGCCTTCTTCTGGCACTCCATACGTTGGCGCTGAAGTTGCCTGGTGCGTTCGGAGGCTTCCTCCTTGAACACTTCGTCTCCCAGTTGTTCTCGCAAAAACACCGGCATGAAATCAGTGTAGGGCCTGCCGGGCTCCAAATCGCTGTGGCAAAGAAAGAGCCCTACTGTCTGTTCGGAATCCTTGGTCACCTTGGCCTCATTTGGCGCAACCCGGAAATTTGCGCCAGGCAACTGCGACAACAAAGTTTCCCAACTGCACAGCTGCAAATCGGACGAAGCAGAGTCCAACAAGAAGGCAATCTCCTGCTTGCGCTGTTCTAATCGTTCCCAATGATCTTGAATCCAAACTGTGCCAAAGCTATCCAAAGCTAATAGACGCTACTAAGTGACAATAAAATGATTACTTACAAGTATGAAATATTATGAAAGCAAATCCAAGCCATTCAAAGCCTATCGAGCTTGTCCCAGAAAACAAAATTGAACATAAACTTTTCAATCAAGAAGTCCTTGGACAGGATCTTTCCAAACAGGCCAGCATCCAGAACAGACAGTCCAAAGCCAGAAGTGGCCACCTGGTTTGCATACTCCACGATACTCTGAGAAATAGCCAGTCCTCAAAGCAATTCAAAGCAAACTCAATCACTCAATCCAAAAAAGCTTTCTGTGGATCTTTTGGGATTCTTTTGGCATCCTGATTTTATAGGGTTGCCATGGCACCCAAAGGCACCAGGTTGCAAGTTTATAGGGGTGTCTAAAGGCATGTGGGTCCAGGGTTGTAGTTTTAAATAGTTTTATAACAACAATAACACAATGGTACAATATGGGACCCACCATTGCACATATCAGCACATATCAACACATATCAGCACACCATATATATCCATAAAAATATATATATATATAAATATTATATATATATATACAAAAAATTAAATATATATATATATATATCACTATATATCCACATATATCACCATATCACACCATCATAAAATACATTAAAATATCATAAGCATCATTCATCATCATTCAGCACCATTCAGTTTCCATGGCCTGGGCAAACCTAGTATACACCTAGTATATCCATGTATATCCATGTGTATCCTAGTATACCTCACCTATCTTCATCTTCTGTAGAAATCTGTGGAAGATCCTGGAACCATGCATGGAGCCCTATTTGTGGCCAACCCTGATTTTATAGAGGCCCACTGGCACCAAATGCTGGAAGGTTGCAATTTTATAGGGGTGGGGGGCAGGGCTCCAGTATACATCATTATCATTCAATCTGTTCTATTCTCTTCATTTCTCTTCAACCAAAATCATCCAAAATCAACCACACATAAACAAATGATATGAAAAAATGAAAAATATTCAAAAATCCTAATAGCATACAAAAGATCACCAAATATCAAAACAATTCCGAACAAATCTAAACAATTCCAAACTTAACCGAAGAACTCTGCGACTCTGTCGGAACCAGGGCCCGTTTGAAACCTTGCCGTTTAGGCTGTTCAGGCTGCTTCTGGATCTCAAGCTTAACAGACTGAAGATTGACCCCATCTCCATGCGGCCCAGCTTGCGGGACATGGTACAATAGGGGACCCACCATTGCAATCCATTGCACATATATGCACATATCAACACACATCAGCACACCATATATATCCATAAAAAAAATATATATATATATCCATATATAAAATAAATAAATATTAAATATATATCACTATATATCCACATATATCACCATATCACACCATCATCAAATACATTAAAATACCATAAGCATCATTCATCATCATTCAGCACCATTCAGTTTCCATGGCCTGGGCAAACCTAGTATACACCTAGTATATCCATGTATATCCATGTGTATCCTAGTATACCTCACCTATCTTCATCTTCTGTAGAAATCTGTGGAAGATCCTGGAACCATGCATGGAGCCCTATTTGTGGCCAACCCTGATTTTATAGAGGCCCACTGGCACCAAATGCTGGAAGGTTGCAATTTTATAGGGGTGGGGGGGGGCAGGGCTCCAATTTTATAGGCACCCAATGTCGAAGTCCTTCAGCACAAAACTGGCCATTCACCTGCCATGAAAAACCCTGAAAATCCCTGACTGCCCCCCAAGAGATCCCAAAAGTGAAGCACCTGGAAAGATTGATGAAGAATGTTCCTAAAGAAGAAACATGCCACAGGACATTGAAAGCACATTTGAAAATTCCCCAAAAACACATGGAAACACAACAGGGATGCACAAGGCACAAGTGAAGATAAGTGAGGAAACCATAAGAAAAACAGAGCAAAACCAAGAAAAAACCATAGAAAAAGAAGTGAACATGGGTGACAAAAAAGGAGATCAGAAGACAATAACACAATGGTACAATATGGGACCCACCATTGCAATCCATTGCACATATATGCACATATCAACACATATCAGCACACCATATATATCCATATAAATATATATATATATGTTTAATTATATATCAATATATCACTATATATCCACATATATCATCATATCACACCATCATCAAATACATTAAAATACAATAAGCATCATTCATCATCATTCAGCACCATTCAGTTTCCATGGCCTGGGCAAACCTAGTATACACCTAGTATATCCATGTATATCCATGTGTATCCTAGTATACCTCACCTATCTTCATCTTCTGTAGAATCTGTGGAAGATCCTGGAACCATGCATGGAGCCCTATTTGTGGCCAACCCTGATTTTATAGAGGCCCACTGGCACCAAATGCTGGAAGGTTGCAATTTTATAGGGGTGGGGGGCAGGGCTCCAGTATACATCATTATCATTCAATCTGTTCTATTCTCTTCATTTCTCTTCAACCAAAATCATCCAAAATCAACCACACATAAACAAATGATATGAAAAAATGAAAAATATTCAAAAATCCTAATAGCATACAAAAGATCACCAAATATCAAAACAATTCCGAACAAATCTAAACAATTCCAAACTTAACCGAAGAACTCTGCGACTCTGTCGGAACCAGGGCCCGTTTGAAACCTTGCCGTTTAGGCTGTTCAGGCTGCTTCTGGATCTCAAGCTTAACAGACTGAAGATTGACCCCATCTCCATGCGGCCCAGCTTGCGGGACTGTGGCCGTGGACTTCTTCTCAGTGTTCACGTCAGTCGGCTCATTCGGGATGGCATTTGCGGTCCCATCCTTGGTACGTGTTGAATATCGTCTTTTTTGAGTTCTCTGACGTGATCATGCTTTATCATTCTAATTCATGCTATATCATTCTACTTCATTCATCTTCATTCATCATCTTCATTCTACTTCAATCATCTTCAATCATCTTCAATCTATATATCATTCTTGGAAACCAAAAGCTGCCGAGCAACTTGCTCAGGCGCATCAGAACTGGGGTGCTCCTTCTCAATGTCCATCTCAGTCGGCTCATCTGGGGCAATATCCTCAGTACATCTCAGATATTCTCAGATCATTCTCCTGTACATGTTTCCAATTGATATGATTTTTTTTGAAACAAATTGACATATATTAAAATGATTTAAAATGATATGCAATGATTTGGTGACATGATTTGACTGGCTTGATTTGGTTTGGTCATGTTCGATCCGGCTTGCGCCTTCGTTTGGAAACAAAAAGACCAAAGGCTGCCCGGGCACGTCAGAAGGTGCGCGGTCCTCCTTCTCAGCGTTCACGTCAGTCGGCTCATTCTGGGTGGCATCTGCAGTCGTAACCTTGGCACACAACTTGAATTGATTCGATACGTAAAGATACGCAAAGCAAAAATAAGCAAAACTCAAGGATACTCAAGGTAGACCTCCAATCCATTGCAATCCCTTGCAACATCAAGCTGAATCCCAGCCACTTTCCGCGGAGGTGTTTCAAAGACTTGTGGAACATTCCACCGTCCGTCATCCATCAGAAAATTGAACCGCTCCAAATGTCTGCCCACATCATCCCATTGTGTGGGTCTCGCTGCTTTTGGCGGCGTCTCCTCAGCATCTCTCAGCATCCCACAAAAGCTATGAAAAGATCACAAAAGTACCATGAAACCTTCAGAATTCTCCTGCCAAAACAAAAACATCCAGGCCGGCACCTTCATAGATCCCTGACTTGTCCTAAAACATCCTAAAACTATTGATATAGCATCAACATGCATCAACATTCCTAAGACATCCTGGAATTCCTAAGACATCCGAAGACTGCACAGCCTACTGTTCTTGAATTTTCATTACAAAGTCACATAAAGTCACAGGAAGCTTATGGAGGTTAAAGGAATTAATCAAATCTAATTTCAATGAATTTAGAATAATTTAGAGGAACTTGTGGGGAACTGTTGGGGGTTTGTGGAAATTTTGAACCCAAGCTATCCATAGAATTCCATAGATATCCCATGATATCCCAAGATTAGCATAGATTAGCCGAGGGATGCCAAGGGGCTAAATGAGACTCACGAGGAACGTCTGAGTCCTGCTTCTCAGCATCCACGTCAGTCCGCCCATTGCCGGGGGCATCTGCGGTCGGATCCTTGGTATGTGAAATGAATTGATATGATGTGATTCGATGACCTTTGATATCCTTTGATGACATGATTTGAATTCATTTGAGTGGCTTGATTTGGCTTGCTCTATCGCTCTGGTATATTCTGAATTATTCTGATATGCTCTGATAATCTCTGATATGGCCCTTCGCATTCTTGGATGTTCTGTTTCTTTCTGAAATCATTTGGAATCACTCGGAAACAATCAAAACAAAGGCTGCCCAGCGGCTTTCTCTGGCGGGTCAGAAGGGGCCTGGTGCTCCTTCTCAGTGTCCATCTCAGCTGGCTTGTCTGCGATGGCATCTGCGGCATCGGTGGTCAGGACCGAGGTGCCAAGCGCAACTGCCTCAGGCAGAACATGGCATAACACGTTGGCACAAAAAGGTTCAATTTCAATGTGGCACCCTATAAAATCACAACCCTCAAAGGAACCCATTGGATAGATTTGGCTAGGAGACTATAAAATCAGAGCCCACTAGTTCGAGGGCTACGTGATCATGCTATATCATGCTAATTCATTCAGTATCAATCTAATTCAGTCTTCTTCAATTGATCAGATCATGATCACGCTCAACCGCTCCATCTGGCTTGATCCATCTTGATCCGCTATATCCATCTAATTCCATCTATATCCTGCTAATTCCATCGAATTCATTCTAATTCCCGCTATATCTGGTTTGCGCATTCTTGGAAACAAAAAGCTGCCGAGCAACTTGCTCAGGCGCATCAGAACTGGGGTGCTCCTTCTCAATGTCCATCTCAGTCGGCTCATCTGGGGCAATATCCTCAGTACATCTCAGATATTCTCAGATCATTCTCCTGTACATGTTTCCAATTGATATGATATGAAATGATTTGATACGATTTGATGACCTTTGATGGCATGATTTGAATTCATTTGAGTGGCTTGATTTGGCTTGCTCTGATATGCTCTGGTATATTCTGAATTATTCTGATCTGCTCTGATATGCTCTGATAATCTCTGATATGGCCCTTCGCATTCTTGGATGTTCTGTTTCTTTTTGAAATCATTTGGAATCACTCGGAAACAATCAAAACAAAGGCTGCCCAGCGGCTTTCTCTGGCGGGTCAGAAGGGGCCTGGTGCTCCTTCTCAGTGTCCATCTCAGCTGGCTTGTCTGCGATGGCATCTGCGGTCGCATCCTTGGTACGTGTTGAATATCGTGTCTTTTTTGAGTTCTCTGACATGATCATGCTATATCATGCTAATTCATTCATATTCATTCAGTATCAATCTGATTCAGTCTTCTTCAATTGATCAGATCATGATCACGCTCAACCGCTCCATCTGGCTTGATCCGCTACATCCATCTAATTCCATCTATATCCTGCTAATTCCATCGAATTCATTCTAATTCCCGCTATATCTAGTTTGCGCATTCTTGGAAACAAAAAGCTGCCGAGCAACTTGCTCAGGCGCATCAGAACTGGGGTGCTCCTTCTCAATGTCCATCTCAGTCGGCTCATCTGGGGCAATATCCTCAGTACATCTCAGATATTCTCAGATCATTCTCCTGTACATGTTTCCAATTGATATGATATGAAATGATTTGATACGATTTGATGACCTTTGATGACATGATTTGAATTCATTTGAGTGGCTTGATTTGGCTTGCTCTGATATGCTCTGATAATCTCTGATATGGCCCTTCGCATTCTTGGATGTTCTGTTTCTTTTTGAAATCATTTGGAATCACTCGGAAACAATCAAAACAAAGGCTGCCCAGCGGCTTTCTCTGGCGGGTCAGAAGGGGCCTGGTGCTCCTTCTCAGCGTTCACGTTAGTCGGCTCATTCGGGGTGGCATCTGCGGTCGCATCCTTGGTACGCGTTGAATATCATGTCTTTTTTGAGTTCTCTGACGTGATCATGTATGCTCTGATAATCTCTGAATATCTCTGATATGTCTTTCGCATTATTGGATTAATTGTAGTTGAATCATCTGGAAACCGAAAACCAAAGGCTGCCCAGTAGCTTTCTCCGGCATGTCAGAAGGGGCCTGGTGCTCCTTCTCAGTGTCCATCTCAGCTGGCTTGTCTGCGATGGCATCTGCGGCATCGGTGGTCAGGACCGAGGTGCCAAGCGCAACTGCCTCAGGCAGAACATGGCATAACACGTTGGCACAAAAAGGTTCAATTTCAATGTGGCACCCTATAAAATCACAACCCTCAAAGGAACCCATTGGATAGATTTGGCTAGGAGACTATAAAATCAGAGCCCACTAGTTCGAGGGCTACGTGATCATGCTATATCATGCTAATTCATTCAGTATCAATCTAATTCAGTCTTCTTCAATTGATCAGATCATGATCACGCTCAACCGCTCCATCTGGCTTGATCCATCTTGATCCGCTATATCCATCTAATTCCATCTATATCCTGCTAATTCCATCGAATTCATTCTAATTCCCGCTATATCTGGTTTGCGCATTCTTGGAAACAAAAAGCTGCCGAGCAACTTGCTCAGGCGCATCAGAACTGGGGTGCTCCTTCTCAATGTCCATCTCAGTCGGCTCATCTGGGGCAATATCCTCAGTACATCTCAGATATTCTCAGATCATTCTCCTGTACATGTTTCCAATTGATATGATATGAAATGATTTGATACGATTTGATGACCTTTGATGGCATGATTTGAATTCATTTGAGTGGCTTGATTTGGCTTGCTCTGATATGCTCTGGTATATTCTGAATTATTCTGATCTGCTCTGATATGCTCTGATAATCTCTGATATGGCCCTTCGCATTCTTGGATGTTCTGTTTCTTTTTGAAATCATTTGGAATCACTCGGAAACAATCAAAACAAAGGCTGCCCAGCGGCTTTCTCTGGCGGGTCAGAAGGGGCCTGGTGCTCCTTCTCAGTGTCCATCTCAGCTGGCTTGTCTGCGATGGCATCTGCGGTCGCATCCTTGGTACGTGTTGAATATCGTGTCTTTTTTGAGTTCTCTGACATGATCATGCTATATCATGCTAATTCATTCATATTCATTCAGTATCAATCTGATTCAGTCTTCTTCAATTGATCAGATCATGATCACGCTCAACCGCTCCATCTGGCTTGATCCGCTACATCCATCTAATTCCATCTATATCCTGCTAATTCCATCGAATTCATTCTAATTCCCGCTATATCTGGTTTGCGCATTCTTGGAAACAAAAAGCTGCCGAGCAACTTGCTCAGGCGCATCAGAACTGGGGTGCTCCTTCTCAATGTCCATCTCAGTCGGCTCATCTGGGGCAATATCCTCAGTACATCTCAGATATTCTCAGATCATTCTCCTGTACATGTTTCCAATTGATATGATATGAAATGATTTGATACGATTTGATGACCTTTGATGACATGATTTGAATTCATTTGAGTGGCTTGATTTGGCTTGCTCTGATATGCTCTGATAATCTCTGATATGGCCCTTCGCATTCTTGGATGTTCTGTTTCTTTTTGAAATCATTTGGAATCACTCGGAAACAATCAAAACAAAGGCTGCCCAGCGGCTTTCTCTGGCGGGTCAGAAGGGGCCTGGTGCTCCTTCTCAGTGTCCATCTCAGCTGGCTTGTCTGCGATGGCATCTGCGGTCGCATCCTTGGTACGCGTTGAATATCATGTCTTTTTTGAGTTCTCTGACGTGATCATGTATGCTCTGATAATCTCTGAATATCTCTGATATGTCTTTCGCATTATTGGATTAATTGTAGTTGAATCATCTGGAAACCGAAAACCAAAGGCTGCCCAGTAGCTTTCTCCGGCATGTCAGAAGGGGCCTGGTGCTCCTTCTCAGTGTCCATCTCAGCTGGCTTGTCTGCGATGGCATCTGCGGCATCGGTGGTCAGGACCGAGGTGCCAAGCGCAACTGCCTCAGGCAGAACATGGCATAACACGTTGGCACAAAAAGGTTCAATTTCAATGTGGCACCCTATAAAATCACAACCCTCAAAGGAACCCATTGGATAGATTTGGCTAGGAGACTATAAAATCAGAGCCCACTAGTTCGAGGGCTACGTGATCATGCTATATCATGCTAATTCATTCAGTATCAATCTAATTCAGTCTTCTTCAATTGATCAGATCATGATCACGCTCAACCGCTCCATCTGGCTTGATCCATCTTGATCCGCTATATCCATCTAATTCCATCTATATCCTGCTAATTCCATCGAATTCATTCTAATTCCCGCTATATCTGGTTTGCGCATTCTTGGAAACAAAAAGCTGCCGAGCAACTTGCTCAGGCGCATCAGAACTGGGGTGCTCCTTCTCAATGTCCATCTCAGTCGGCTCATCTGGGGCAATATCCTCAGTACATCTCAGATATTCTCAGATCATTCTCCTGTACATGTTTCCAATTGATATGATATGAAATGATTTGATACGATTTGATGACCTTTGATGACATGATTTGAATTCATTTGAGTGGCTTGATTTGGCTTGCTCTGATATGCTCTGATAATCTCTGATATGGCCCTTCGCATTCTTGGATGTTCTGTTTCTTTTTGAAATCATTTACTCAAATAATCTCAAATATGAATAATCCACAATATCCCACAATAATCATCAATAATCATCAATAATCATCAATAATCATCAATTATCCATAAAAAACCTGAAGCAAAACATAACACAACAACCCTCGGACCCTCAAAGGAAATATAAGGGAATCAAAGGAACCCGTTGGATAGGACACATATGGACACATTAGGACACTATAGAATCAGAGCCCTTCAGTCAAAAGAAAAAAATCTTGCCCAGTTGTTGTTGGGTACCCAGGTACCTTGATTCTATAGGGGTAAAGGATGGTAAAGGGCTGGAATGGGCTGGATAAAGATGGATAAAGGATTATAAGAATGTGGGGATCTGTGGGGTACATGGCAACATGTGGCAACAGGATCCAAAATGATTTTGATATATTCCAAATCTCAATATTGTGAAAGAAATTCCACAATTGACACAAAACATCACAAAACCAATAAAACAAACAAACGAGTCGCAGACATAGCAGCATCCATGCCGGCAATCTTCATGCTGGCATCCTGCGCACCTGGATCATCGTCGTTGCCTGATTGTACCTGAGCCATCCCATGCTATCCCAACAGTTCCCAACACATCCAAACACGACATAACAGGACAACAATCAGTAAACCAAAGAAATCATCAAACATCTTAGATTCTGCACATATCTGCATTCATCATTTCTATGCATTTCTCATCATCACTGTTTATCACTCATCTACACTGCGCAGACTGATTCTGTGTGATTTATGAATTTATATGAATTTCATCTGATCTCAGAATGATTTTGATAGATTTTGAATGACTTTGATAACAAATGATAACAATATATAACAATTGCAACTATACTTGCAAGATCTTGCAGGCCCGGTACCGAAGCAGGCAGCAATTCTGTCTTGTCATTGTTGTCCATAGGAAGCGCCGCCCCCGGCGCAACCGTAGCCTCAGCCGGCAGAACACTTTGATACACTTTGTGTGTTTATGCGATTGCGGTATCTTTTGATTGTTTTCGCACGCATCTCTCTCTCTTTTCACATGATTTCAAAATATGGCGAATGTTTCCCAATGATTTCTGATCATTTCCTATCATGTCCACTCATTTCCTGCAATTCCGGGCTGATGCTAACATTTTCTATCGTGCTCCTAACATCTCCGAACCGATTCATCCCGATTCAATCTGTTTCATGCTGCTTCCACAATTTTCATTCCAAGTCCCACCAAACAAATCCAAACATCACCAAACCATACCAAACCAATCCAAACCATACAACACCTATCCAAACCATTCCAAACCATTCCAAACCCATCCAAATCCCTTAGACAAGACCAAGAATGACAAAGACACGTTGGTAGACGCATTCGCCTTTTTCTTCTTCTCGAGCCTTTTCACGTGATTCTCCACCTCGGACCAAAATGGACTAAATTTTCACAAAAGGGTTCAATTTCAATGTGGCACCCTATAAAATCACAACCCTCAGAGGAACCCATTGGATAGGAGACTATAGAATCAGAGCCCACTAGTTAAATGATGTCAAAGGATGTCAAAGGAATATACAAAACATGTCAAAAACATAGTCATCCAATATCATCCAACAAGCTATGAATATCTTGAATACAGTATACTCAAATAATCTCAAATATGAATAATCCACAATATCCCACAATAATCATCAATAATCATCAATAATCATCAATAATCATCAATAATCCAAAAAAAACCTTAAGCAAAACATAACACAACAACCCTCGGACCCTCAAAGGAAATATAAGGGAATCAAAGGAACCCGTTGGATAGGACACATATGGACACATTAGGACACTATAGAATCAGAGCCCTTTAGTCAAAAGAAAAAAGTCTTGCCCAGTTGTTGTTGGGTACCCAGGTACCATGATTCTATAGGGGTAAAGGGCTGGATAAAGATGGATAAAGGATGATAAAGATGGGTAAAGGATATGTGGGGCATGCAGCAACAGAATGCATCAGAATGATTCAGAATGCAACAGGGTATTATGCATTTTTCTGCCCACAGCTTTGCGATGATTCGCAGTGTATTGCGAAGTCAAAGCAGGTCAAAGATTGTCAGAGCATCACAAGGTATCACGCTGGTATTGCCCAGCCCCAATCATCTGCGCATCATTGCGCATCATTGCACATCTGCAATCATGGCATCATCTTGTGGATTGCCACGGCCAGACAAGTCATCCTCTACAACTGGCATCTCTGGCTCGGATTCTGGTTCTGAATAGCTGTAATTGTGGACTTCCAGCTGCTTCTCCCATGCATTGAAGAGAGCTCTGCAGAAGCTCACTGTGTAAGCTGCAGATCGAGCCAAATCTTTACCGCCCTGCCACCCCAGGGTTCCGTCCGCCTTTCGGCACGGTTTATGGTAGACCCTGGGATGTTTCCTTTTCTCGTTGCGCTTGCGAAAGCGCTCCTTAGATGAAGCTCTGATGACAAGTGATGACAAGTGTGGGCAAGTTCTGGGCAAGCTCCGATATCATGAGTTCAACACCCTCATGAAACATAATGAATCAACAATATTCAACAATCGTATATGATCATCAACATCATCAACAATCATCAACAATATTCAACTGATTTCTGATGATTGCTTTTTATGTTTCTTTTATGCTGAGCTTCTCGGAAACGAATCTTGTCCTTGTTCTTCATCACACGCGCCAAGTCGGATGCAGTAGGAAGACTCGCCAAAAGATGCGTGGGTTTAGGCAAATCTGTTTCAAAGAAAGCCATCCAAGTTGACACTATTATCCTGAGAGCTGCTGGCATATGCTGGAATTATCTGGCATTCACTGGCTGGAAAATATTGGAAAATGCTGGAAACAATTGATATCAATTGATTGCTTCAACACAAATCTAAAACAAGCAAAACAAATGAAAATAGTGGATGAACTTTGAATATCTTTGAATATTTGTGATCGCCAGGATACATTTTGGCCATCTGTCGCAATTCCTGCATAATGGGCAACTTGAATCCCCAGCTTTGCGCCGGTTGCTCCAATACAATGTAGAACCTGCGACCCAGCAAGAGCAGGACTTTCAGCACGATGGCCTGCGCAATCATCCAAAACACACCCAGACATTCCAGAACAATCAGGCTTTGCCCATCTTTGCCCCTCATATTCTGTTCCCCGCATCATTAAAAACCATGAAGAAACACACAACAAATAAATGCCAACCGGGTCCAGTGCCAACAGGGTGCAAAAACAAAATATCAACGACCCAAACAAATACAAAAAATCAAAAAAAAGCTACCAACTCATAACAAGAGACCATGTTGAGCCAAATGAGGTTGGACATACGCACCTTTTTGTTGCTTTGGTCGCCCAGCAATCTCCACGTCCGGCGTCTGTGGGTGTCGCTGCATGCGCCCACCATCAAGGAACATGGTGGGCCACCGGCGACAAACCCCCCATCCACCAACCTAAGACAATGGAAGAGAACGTTGGATGAATGTGGATGGACAAACATATAAAAACACAAAAATACTAGAACATCAAGATCAACATTGAGATCAAAAAAAATCAACAGGCGAAAATGATTCAAAAATATCAAGATACCTTTACAATAAAAAACTGCCTGAAAAATTGTAAATATTCAACATATCTCAACAATTCTCAACACCGAATCATGCCAGAGCGCTCCAGACCCATTTTCAAGAGGAGAAATACGCCAGAGCGACTTGTGATATCGTGTAGTCTGCTGTGCTTGATGTCGTAGGTATGAGCCATGTAGCCTGCCTTCACCCACAACCTCCTAAGCTCCAGAAAGCAGGGTTGCCACAATAGATTCATATAAATTCTTGGGGCTTTACCTGGGGGCTGCAATTCTATAGTGAAAAGTTAAATAGGAAGTCCCCAGATGCCCCCTAAGGGACACCCTATAAAATCACAACCCTCTTAAAAAGATTGAAAAACCCATTGGATGAACATGATGAAACGCAACATAACGCAAATGAAGACTTTAGAATCAGAGTTAATCAGAATGGTTTCCTCATTCTGCCAATTTTTCTACCACATTCATTTAATTTCAATTAATTTCATCTATAAGTATATATGTAAATACATATGTGACCATAGAATACCATAGATGTATATATCTATATCATATTTCTCTCTCTCTCTTTCTTCACAACCATTTTACAGCAATCATCAGCAATCCATCTTATATTGTTTTTTCGACCGAGCTGCGTCATGACTTTTGAATAGCTGAACAAGTCCAGCAAAGCCGCCGTCCTGTCACCACGCCAGTTCTGGGCGAACTCGAGCAATTCTTGTTGATGGTCAGCAGCGTGAAACCACCTGAGTAGCGAACCCACGCAAACAATCGCAAACATACGCGAACCATCTGTGAGATTCTGTGAGCATCTCTGAGCTATTCTAATTTTCAAGTATGGACACTGTAAGTATTGTGTGGGCATGATTAGGCACGCTTGGGATCGCTTGGGTAGAGTATCAATGAGATTCAATGAGTAATTAGGGCTGACTGCCAGTTTATAGGGGCCCCTTATCACCAAAAAATGATTGCGGCTGATTTTGTTATGCATTTTTAGGATTTTTGAGGGATATGTTGTCCACATATGTCAACATATTATCACGCCATCCCTGCACGAAGTCGCACCACAAGGCACTGTTCCTCCGGAATGCTGCTGGCTGTGTCATCGTCCCGCACCCGCACTGCACCGCTAGGGAGCAGCAGCGATGCCAGCAAAAGGAAGGAGTGCAACGCGTACCGCATGGCTGCACAATCCCAGAAGCAGTGATTGACCGAACTGAATTGATGGCGTGGTGCGATCTTGGGGCCGGAAAATGCTGGTAGGCCAATTTGGGAAATATCTGGCCATCAATATCCATCAAAAAAATCCGGAACTCTGGCCAGATATGCATCCTTATGATCCATTCATTTCCAGTATTATCCAGTTATAGTATGTTATACTATGTTATAGTAACCTGCTGACAGATTGTGGCACCCTATAAAATCACAACCCTCAAAGGAACCCATTGGATAGATTTGGCTAGGAGACTATAGAATCAGAGCCCACTAGTTCGAGGATGTTCAAGGAATATACAAAACATGTCAAAAACATAGTCATCCAATATCATCCAACAAGCTATGAATATCTTGAATACAGTATACTCAAATAATCTCAAATATGAATAATCCACAATATCCCACAATAATCATCAATAATCATTACTAATCCATAAAAAACCTTAAACAAAACATAACAAAACAACCCTCAAAGGAAATATAAGGGAATCATAGGGAATCAAAGGAACCCGTTGGATAGGACACATTAGGACACTATAGAATCAGAGCCCTTTAATCAAAAGAACAAATCTTGTCCAGTTGTTGTTGGGTACCTAGGTACCTTGATTCTATAGGGGCAAAGGGCTGGATAAAGATGGATAAAGGATGATAAAGGATGATTAAAGGGATCTCTGTGAGCAGTGTCAAGATTTCGTGCGAATCACAGAATATATGTCGTCATACGAAGCACGTGTCCAGCAGATTCCAGCAGCAGCTTAGGCATTTTCCCAACCATTACGTCTTTGTCAAATTTTGTCAAGCAGTCTTTCCTGCTTTCCTTTGGCAGTGCTTACACACATCCATTGTGACCATCTCTGCATCACGTCCCCCGCAACTCTTGCTGAAGTGTGCCTGTCAGGGTTATTCAGGGATATTCAGGGTTTGTGCGCGTACGTGTTCCTTTTCCCGAAAAATCAAACTGTTTTTTTGTCTTGGGATGTCTTGGGAACAGTCGTGGCCTTGTTGTTCGGTCCCTGGATGAAGTAGATCTTCTCAATTTTCTCCAAAGTAGGTGCTTTTGTAGGCAAGGGCTGCAAACTTTTCGGTGAGGCAGAAGGGGGTTCTTTGCGAGGTCGAAAGGCACACGATGCCAATGCCCAAATGTCACGGGCCAGGCAAAGGAAAAGGTATGACACCGCAATGGGAAATAGAAAGTCCCAAGTCATGCTAAATGATGCTGAAGGTGCCAAAACTGCTTCGGGATCGAAAACTGATTGGACCAATGTAATGTGAGTTCCCATGTGGACCCCGCATGACCCCGCAGGAGATCTGTCTGATGCCACCAAAACCCCACCGAACGCGACTCGCGACCAAGAGACTTCAGGATACACGAGCTTGAGAGTTTTAGAGATTGCCGTACTCCATGTCCACGACTGAGTAATCCTAAGTAGGAGGAGCAGTGGATAGCAAGTGGATATAAGTGGATCACGTTTTGGGATGTTTTGGGATGGTTTGGAAATTTTGGAGGCACACTGCGCCTTACTCTACTTACCCTATCTTACCCTGCCTATCCATGCCTATCCCATCCATTCCATCCCATCAATTCCCATCATATCCTATCCCTGCCATCCTGCCTACTCACTCCGATTTATTCTGACATTTGATGAATGTTGATATGTTTTAATGACATTTGTATACGTTTGTCGGAATTCTTGTCCCGAAATGTCCCGAACACCTCGAGGATGTTGCAGCAAAGCTGCGGATGGAAAAAGACATGATGATGGCTCCACGATGGCTTTCCATTCTTCTTCATCTGACATCTCGCAACTTAGCCGGCCGCAGCAAGTCCAAGAAAGCAAATATCCACCCACTCTTTTCAAAATCATTCCAATTCTTCATATTCTTCCCATATGATCCAATATCTTGCCATATGATCCAAGATCTTGCCATATGCTTTAGTATGCTTTTGATATCTTTTGAATTCTTTTGATATCTTTCCATATCTTTCCATCATTTTCCATCGCTGTCATTCGCTGTCCATCGATTGCAGCCGAAGCACTCCAAACTTGACGTCTGGGGTCCCATTCCGGCTCCTCCATCTCCGCAGGGCATGGATCACGCCCCACGATCCCCTGGGCATGTGGCATGCAACGGAACCATCACTATTTGATTCTGTCACATGTCCTCCCTTCATGTCGCCCCATGTTGCTTCACGAACTTCGGTGATAAAGATTGAATAAGATTGATAGAGAACATTAGGGAACTACAATTGCAAAATGTACCAAAATGTTGCAAACAAGGTACGCATATTTTTGGACAGTTCGGAGGCCGCTTCTTCGGATCAACGAGTGTCTCCATGTGGCTTCGTGTGATGCCGGCGAGCGCACACTAGCCGAAAGAGGTAAAATGATTTCCGATGCAAGAAATTGAAAAAAAGCGTGGCATCTAAGCAGGCCATCCTTGACAGCCAATGGACCTGCGTTCTTCTTTGGTCTTACTATACCTTTATATACCTATCATTTTCATTCATGTTCTATCTACATAAATCTTGTAAAGACTTGTCAAATCTATTGCAGTCTCCGAGCGGTCCCAAAATGTCGCAAGCTCGCCTCCAGGTCTCATCTGAGCCGTTGCAAAAGCATCCGCATTTGCTGCTGAACAAACATGACCAAACTGCATCTCTGAAGCCATGGAATCATCTGGTAATCAATGGTAATCATGAATACCTTCGATAATTCACCCCACCCCTGGAAACATCTGGAACATCGAAATAAAATCAAGACCATTGCATAAAATCACAACCGGGGGGATCCCTCCATGCTCTCTGAAGCCAAAAATGGAATCACCTAAAATCATAACCCTGAGATAAAATCACAACCCCCAGGTCACCCACTAAACACTCTGAGATGTCCAAAGTGCCTCCTATAGAATCAGAACCCCAGAATAAAATCAGGATCATAGGGTTGAAAATCCTTAAATTTGGTCCTCGACATGTCTGCAATGAGCATTGGATAGAATCAGAACCCCCACCTTCTGAACAGAATCAGGATCTGTTAAGAATAGCTCCTTTTATGTCATTTAGACCCCTTAAATGTGGATAAAAAAATCAGTTTATCCAGCACCCAGGTGTTGTGATTCTATAGGGGAAATTGGCAGGGGTATGCTATGTCTATATCTTGACATATATGCCCCAACTTGTTGGTCGCAGCAAACAGTTGCGCTACGATTTCCAAAACAATCAGCACTTACGTTCGCATACATTGTGGTTGTTAAATAGCAGATTGCGAATTTCGGAAGGATCAATCGTATAAAATCGTACAAACATTTCATTGCTGTTTTCATCGACCCCATGTGAACTCAGTTCATTCCATTTCATTGATCATCATTTTTTTGGTTAGAGCTGGAATGGGAATGATCTCAGTGGTGCTTTCACTCTTCCACAGCTCATCACTACGGTCGTGTGTTGTCGTTCGCCGACCTCGACTCTCTGCCGGAGGCTTTCAAAGCTTCTGCATGAATGCCCTGTGACAGCGACGGCGGTGGATTTTCGGCCCAGCCAAGCCAAAACACATGTGGTCCGGTCCGCTGCTTGGTGGTTGAACCTACGAAGAATGTTAGTCAACCAACCAATGGTGAAGAATCACTAGGGAAAATAGAAAAGGTTAATCAAACCATCAAGTTACACTTGTTTAAGCATTATTGTTGGTGATTCTCCCCTATTACTAGCCATTCTGTTTAATCCCTACTGTAGGGAAAATGAAAAATGTTTGAAACCACCAACTAGGAAATGATGTGCCGAAGTCGATAGTTCTAACCTGAACCATTGGTCATCAGTGATGCTATCACAGCTCAGCTGCAGGATATGGAAGGTATCCGAAATCACCAGCAAATCTCCAAGGGGGACTGTCCAAACCAGTACACCTACTCGGAAATGGTGGCCAACGCAAGTGTATGCAAGTGTGAACTCCAATCATATCAGAGCAGTGTTCGGACTGCTGGACGAACCAGTGTCGACTTCAAACCTGTTCACATCCCGAAGACAAGAACAGCATCCCATGAAGGACCAGTCTGCGTGAAATGTCAATGAAAGGTATGAACCTGAACCATCGCTCCTACGAATCGGCACGCCTCTAGGAGATTTCAAGGTCACAACCACGATGGATTGTTTTTTTTGTAAGAGTCAATCAAGATGTTGCACAGACTGGTAGATCCACATCACCCCTTAACCCCTCAGATTTGATGGTGAATGACCAAGTATTTCTACTAGCGGTTTGGTGAGAGCTGGGGCCAGTGATAATCAGCTCACACATGCAAATCCCCAGCTCACACATGGAGACCCCAGTTATGGTTCAAAACTAAGCAGAGCGTTCATGGCTCCCAACGCGACCATAACATGCCAGTCCGTTCAAGCACCCCAGCTCTCCACATCGCTGTTGGTTTCCCCTAGCATTTGCTTAGAACTCTCCTGGTATCTCCTGGTAGCTCCCGGCCCTTTAAAAGGTGGCCCACACAACGGGTGGCCGCAGCTCCCAACAGCCCAGCACATCCCAGGGCGCCAGCAGTGCCTCCAAGATCTTCTGGTTGAAGCTCGCGCTTCGCAGTTGTGACATCTGCCTGGCTCCCAGGGTCGGTTGGTAATAACTTCTAATGGTTGATGATAATTGATCATAACATCATAACTTATGGATATTCATTGGAACAATAGCAAATCATCAAACTCTTGGTTGTTGATCAACCTATTATGTGTTTCTATGTTATAATAATGTCATGACAAGCAATTGATTGACAAACATAATTGTCGTGTTTCATCATGGCGTACATAATGGGAGTACAGGAACATTATCAATGGCATGCGATCTGACAAGAACTGTTTTCTTGTGTGGAAATATAATGGCGGGGCGATCAACGATGCGTCAAGTGCACAAACTACAACTTTTCCAAGTGCCATCTCTTGGGTGATCGACATATGGAGTTCAACATGAGGATCCTCAAACAAGGTTGCGGAGCACACCGCTACAGAGCCGCATGCGCAGCCGGTGCCCATGGTTTTCTCGTGTGGTGATTCTCAGAGATTCTGATCCCAAAATTCATAACCTTGGACGGTCAGCAATCATCATAAACAATGGCCATATTTCCCTGTCGTTCCAAGCTGTTTGTTCCTGGAGTATCCAGCTGTCGGTGAAACAATGAAAATTGGAGACACTCCTTTGCTGACACTACACGGAAATCTTCCCCGTGCTTGAGTCTATGGTCTCATTGGGGATGTCACAGTCTGTTCTTGAATATATGGCTCTACCAGGATGGGGATCAGAATAGCTTGTAAATGCCTACAAGAGCAAAAGCCAGGATTTCACCAATTCTCAATGGGTTCCGTATCTTGTTCAGCTGTAGGTGCTTGGCCTGTATGTGCTGTAGATCCTATCACAGACCGCCATGTATGCGTTTGGGTATAGATTATATATCCGTCAATCCGTGCGTGTCTACATGATTATCTACGTGTTGATGTATGCTCAATGTATACCCTATGCACAACCTACGACCTGTATGTGGCTGCCAAATGTTCATACCTTTGTACTCGTCATGAAACAAGAACAACCACTGTTGCATTCAATGAGGTTGACGAATCCCATGTGATTGATCGCAAACAGAATGAAGCTATGGATACCTGCTCATGCATAGTGTTCTAGGGCTATATTGTTCCTCAACACCTGCACTACATGCTCGGCAATCAAAACTACAGTCAGCTATGAGAGGGAACGACAAAATCATGCTAGGGACATGTTGAAACCAAGTCAAAACCTGCATGGAACTCTACCAAGATAAACTGGTTGGTGGTCAAAACCTCTATGAAACATATTCGTCAAACCAACCATGTGTCAATACGGGAGAACATGTTTCAAGCCACCAACCAGCAAACCCAGTCAAAACTTATATCTCATAGAATTTTTCCAAGATAGACATAGATCAACCAGCAAACTGACTCAAAAAACTTATGTTTCATAGAACTTTACCAAGATAACCCACCTCAAAACCTCCACTTCCACAGCCCTTCCGCTGGCGCAACCGGTGGTTCCACCCGGGGGTTCCACGCCACGGAAACGCGTTGCGCCCAGCGACGTCTTCAGCACGGAAGAGCACTTGCCGCGTTCCATCTCCTGAGGTTGCTGGGGAAGTCCTCCCGTCGTTGAGGCGGTGAGGGCATGAACTAATGAGGTCAATGAAGGACTATGATAGTTAACTAATAGTAGAAATGATTGAACTAATGGTGAAGGCACTAACTAATCTCCACTGATAGTGGAAAAAATATGATTAATTGATGAACTTACTTGATGAGTATAATTAAGTCAATGATTAGTGATTGAAAAAATAATTATGATAGTTAAGTAATTGATGAAGTAGTAGCTGATTGTTAAAATAAGATGTAATAGTTGATGATTTTTGACTAATTTGTAACGTACTTGAACAACAACATGATAGTGAACTCATTGATGAACTAGCAACTACTTGTGAATTCATAATTGTCTCAAAACTCACTAGTCTGAACCTACTCCATTGTGACAGCCTCCCGGAATGCGCGCAAGCGCGCAGCCAGCAGACGACTCGTGCAGCCATCGAACGCCCCCATCCCGGCTCCCCCGGGCCACCGCCGGGTTGG
>VSDK01009457.1:780663-810442 GCA_009767595.1 Symbiodinium kawagutii
GGTCCCCGGCCCCAGCCGCAGTGTCGTGCGAAGGCTGAGCCGCTGGTCCCGTTGCTGAGCTGAACCAACTTCACAATGGTCGGGGGTTGCGATTAATGGCTAGCTAGGAATGGTTAACTAATGGCTACTTAGTAATGGTATGTAATGGTTAGGAATGGTTTGTTGAATGGATAGGAATGGCTAGTTAACCATTAGCTAGGAATGGATAGGAATGGTTAACTAATGGTTAACTGAATGGTTAATGCTTAACTAATGTGGCTAATAATTGTAATTATAATGGTCAATCGTTCGCTAGAACACATATTTGGCTAAATGAATAGTTTGTTGATGAAGTGGTCGTGGTTCACTACAACAAATATGGGTTTGTAATTGTAAATGGTCAACAAATTGTCAATGAATGGGTTAGACCTTGGTTCCTGGGGTTAGTCATCAGCGGAGCCTCACAATTTGGAACATGCCCACAGTCCCCAATAGGTTTTTGCTTTAGGTCAACAACAAATGACATTCAAATCATTCAATACAGAATTCGAAGTGTAATGCTTAAAAAAGAGTAATTTGTTCATACGAGTATGATGCTTAAGAGTAAGAATAGGTATAGTTCCTCTTCAGTAGAGTGCTTTCAATGTACAATCCATTCCAATCGAACATTTGTCGACCAATTTTCTGTCTCAGCCACAGGGATGCCCATGAATTCATGGTCAGCCCGAAGATGTAACGACATTTGTGCCGTACTACCAACGTAATAATAGGGATGTAAGATGTAAGCTATGGTTATAGTGGTTCTAGGGATAACCAGCAATAACCTATGGTTTGATGATCATTTGGGGCGTTCTTCAAATTAGGAACTCCAAAGTTATCGATGGATTATCGCTAGAGTGATGACAATGGGATGATCTTTGGGCATCCCTAGTTTGAGAAACACTCATCCGAGTGCCCCAAATCCACATAGTCCCACCACAAAGGGTCGATGCGAAAACCTACAGGAAATCCGAATAATCTTGCCATCAATATCCATCCATAATATGCTCTAAATCATCATAGTAATAGTGGTTTCCATCAATATCCATCTATATACATCAGAGTCATAGCGTGATTTTGTTCAATAATCAATATCCATCTACAATAATTATGTCATAGATCATCATAATCATAATCCTTCCAATCAATAACCATCTGTAATATGTCAGAAGATCTTCCCATCAGTATCTGTCTATAATCTGTCATAAAGCACCGGAGTGAATCAATATCCATCTATATACTAATGATAACAACAATTAGAATAATAAATACCGCATAAATATTCCAAGAATATCAGAGACATAGTTCTCGCCATCAATATCCATCTTTCATCTGTCATAAATCATCAAAAACATTGTTCTCGCCATCAATATCCGTCAATACTACCACCCATCCATCAATGATCAATCCCATCCATATCCATCAATGATCATAGCATTCCATCGTTTGCACCGCCACGGCCCAGTGTCATTCAGGGACATAGCATCCAGGCAAAACACCTGTGGAGGCGTTGTGCACTTTCGATCCGCAACATGAACCATGGGTTAAACCCATGCAGATACACAAGGAACGTCAATATTGCCGGGTTATATTGTGCAGATAGAAACAAAATCTCTAGATAGATAGATAGATAGATAGATAGATAGATAGATAGATAGATAGATAGATAGATAGATAGGTAGATAGATAGATAGATAGATAGATAGATAGATAGATATGTATATAGATACACATGTAAAGGTGTTAACCACCAACTAAACTTCAGAATGCTTCAAGAAACACAAAGGTTTATAGTAGACTGGGAAACAAACAAACATTGACACACTGACACAACCAACCTGACTTTCTGACCCCTCCTGCCGGCACCTTGGACACAACAATGAACTCCGCAAACAATATTGATGATTGTTGAGAGTAAAGCATGGGAATCCTCAAGATCTAGATAATATTTTGACTTGTTTGACCTTCAGTCCTGTTTTGTTTGGAAGATGATCCTTGCAGTACGTGGTTATCCGAAAATACATTGCTTACTCAAAAGGAGTTAGAGTACGTCCCTGACAAATCACGGCATTGGAATATCACCATCTCCAATGGACACCTGTAGACTGTAGACACCACCAAACACCAACGAATGAACATTTGAAGCCAAACCCGTTGAGTATCGGTTCTCCGATGGCTGATAGCAATGGAAGATCACAGTAAAACACCAAGGACTCTTCGCCATACTTGCTATGATCAGTCGATCACTAGATGATTTTCTGTGGTTCTTGGGAAAAAGACAATGCGCAGAAACTCAACTAGTAATCCACTGAAACTAGCTGATAATCGCTAATGATCATTAGCTGATAAGTATCCAAGAATCTTGGAACCGGCTAGTCCTCATAATTTCCACGACAAAACAAGGCAAGCTGATTCCAAACCAGCAGCCGTATCTCACACTGCCAGCGGTCAAGTGCCAAGCTGCTACCAAGCTGTGAAGTTGACGGTACGCTTCGTGTTGGTTTCCCCCGGCCCACAGATAGGAGGCATTTGTAGTGGTTAAAAAGTCATTGGTGAATGACTGGTTGGTGGTTGAACCACCCCAATGAAAATACTGGTCAACCAACCATTTGTTAATAATTACGCAGGAAAATAAAAAAGGCTTAAAACCACAAAATCAAATAATTCAAATAATTGTTTAATACTACAGTGCGCAACGTAGGAATGCATTTCACATCGATGCCCGAATAGATACTCTATAATTAATTAATCTATAAAAATATGCACCGCAAGATATATTCATACAAACCTATATACTTCACATGTTTGCTTTCATTGTCGAGTACTACTCTATTGCCTCCTAGCAAGCAAAAAAGAAACATTATCACCTGTGAAATAACTAGACATAACTGACATAACAATGGAATAGCCATCATGTACTGACCAGTCAATACCAATCATAAACCAGCGAACAACCTGTACGGAGCTTTCTATGACCACTATCAACCATCAAGTCCACTATCACCCATCCCCATTATTGATCCACAACATCAACGAACCATTCATCAGCCCTCAATTAACCATTCATTAGCCATCAATCACCACTCTTGACCATAATGAGTGGTGGGTGAACTAAAGCCTTTTAAGGTGAATTTTACCAGTTGCATAGGTGGGTGCACCACCAACGGATTCCAAGGGTTGACCGACCCCTCAACAACGCTTCCCGCCTCAGAGGCCAAAATGTCCAGCAGGCCGGTGCCGCGCCCATCAGACATCCTCAGCATCCGAATGGTCCATGGTTATCTGGTAGTTTCTCAAAATGGGTGTTTCTGAAAATAGGGGTACCCCTAAATCATCCTTTATTATTGCTTTGCTGAAAAGGAGACAACAGCCTACGATAAACAGCAACTGAGTGGCTTCAGCTGTCAAACTGATTTATCCCAACTAAAGCTGGGCATTTCAGACCACCAGCCACAGCCTTTCACAGCTAGCCGGCAGTGGATCAAAACCCTGTACCCCTGGTTCCCCTATCATCAACCATTGTTTTCCTTATTATTGTTAACCCCCATTATTGGTAGGTTAATATTGACCCATAGCCAGCCTAGCCCAGCTTGTTCACCAAACAAACCACAACACCTGACCGTCACGACCCACGGGGAACCGTTGGATGCTCGAACCCATGGCCACCTCCGGCGAAACCATTGGGGCACCAGCCAAATCACCAGTTGGTGAATCATTTGGCTATGGGTCAATATCAACCATCCAACAATGGGGGATGATAACCAACCATTTTAAAGGGAAAACAATGGTTAATGATAGGGGAACCAGGGGTACAGGGTTTTGACCCATAGCCATTTATAGTACCTTTACCATCTGTAACTTAGGATAACTTTGGGCTTCCCTATTGTAAGACACACCTATCTAGAAATATCTGGAAACTCTGTGAATGAGTACCAGGCACCATCTGCAGTGGTTACTACTGACCAGGATCAACTGTCACCATCCTTGAAGCACAAACATCGACCACTAACCATCACTACCATCACGAACCATCATTGCTACCACGATTGACCGCTATTCACCATCACTAATTAACCATCACTAACCATCATTGCTAACCACTATTGACCGCTATTAGCCATATCACTAATTAACCCTGACTAACCATCATTGTTGACCACTTCTACAGGCAAGGAACCACTTTTAAGCGTGACTAGTCATTACATACCATCATTGTTAACCACTGGGGTTCATGCTGTTTAATTACCCTCTGGTGAACTAAGATGGCCATGGAAAATCCACCGTAAAGGAATGATTTCCCAGGGTTTACCAATCAAAATACCTGGATTTTCCAGCCAGCCATGTTAGTTTATCGGAGGGTATAGATCAGTAATAAATCTATTAGTAATAAACTAAATCAGTATATGATCATGTTATAAATGGAGGGTATTAGATGGTATAGATCAGTTATTAGTATATGATCAGTTATAAATCATAACCTATCCATCTCTAATCATTACATGCCATCATTGCCAACCACTGAGGTGCTTGCTCAGACCCCCAGTTCCACGACTGTTCGTCTCAGCCCAGTGGCGGACCAATGCCGCTCGTAGCTCGAGCTTTGGGCTCGCCTCTGGGTGTCCTCGTCGATCAGGGTGATAGAAAACATCACAAAAAGCGGGAAACATCCGGAAAACTAAACAGGATGTATCCCAAATAGAAAGTTGAACAGGTGGAACCATATCAACAGCGGGTTTTCTGGGAAGGAAGTATCAACAAAAATCCTGAAAACCAAACAGGGAACTATATCCCAAAAGGTAAATATAAACAAAAATCCTGAAAAAAAAAACAAGGGAACCATATCCCAAACATCATGAAGAACCACAGGGAACTGTATCCGAAACATCATGAAGAACCACAGGGAACTATGTCCGAATGGCTGAGGGTGGTTGGACAGCCTCATCCAAGATTCTGGATGCCCAGATCGAGGTGGTTCACCACCCAGGGACGTGCGCGTTGTCCAAGTGTTGCCAACGTAAATCGTGTGCGCTAGCGGGTGCTGAGAATCACAAAGACAAATGTCATGCAATGTGATGATAGCATCTGTTTTTTCAAAGTGGATTTTCAGCAAAGATAAAATGGACCAAAAATATCAAAATCAAAGGTTCGAATGAGCCGGAAGTCTACAATCAAATGCGAGATCCCAAATGATAAGCAACCGCTAGGTGGGAAAACACTAGATATTGACAACATGGACATGTTTTTGTTTCAGGAAGAACCTTCACTTGTAAGATTTGCAACACAACAATCAATAATGGGAAGCAACATCTGAGTGTGATGGTAACGTATATCATTATAATATCACACATGGTTCATTTTTTCTCATACAACAAATCCTTCATTCAGAAGCGTTCGCTAGGTGGGCAAATACTACTGACAACAGTAGACCATAGACCATTAGCCATTCTCGTCATTGTTAAGCATCATGAACAGCACAAACAACCATCACTACCAATGACCCAGCATCACCATGGGTTCACCACTAGCCATCATTATTACAGTAACTATTCATCATGATTCATGAAGTCACGAATCATCAGCCATGAATCAACTGTCAAGCATGAAGCAGCCATCAATCAGCAGCAGCTATCTAATAACTAATAACCATCAATCAATCCTAACCATCCCCTGATTCATCAGCCATTAAGAGATCACAGGAATTGCTTAGGCCCAGGCCGTTCACCTCAGCACCACCTTCCCCAGCAGGTGGCCATCCCCGGGTGGCGCCCAGCGGCTCCACCGTGTCCGTCAGGTCGTGCCAAATGTCGTCATCGGAAGCCTTGACTTCGGCCACGGTCTTCCGCGGCGACGTGACCAGATTGCCCTGGGAAGGCAACGGCGCAGCTGGTGACCACCAAGGACCTTAGGTGACCACCTGAGGTGACCAACTGAGGTGATGAGTGGCTTGGATGATGGTTGATCATGGTTGATGAATAGTTGGAAATCTAACGGTTGGACCACTAGTGCTTCATAGTGGTGGCCAGTTCATGATGTCTTGCGTGCTTTTTATTGGGTGATGAATGGCCATTGATGGTCGATCACTAGTGATACTTGATTCGTGGCTAATGATGGTTGATGGCCAACTCTGCTGGTTAGCAATAGCTATGAACTTGTTTTTGGTGAACAATTAATGGTTACTTATTGCAAAGAAAAGCTAATGTTGAGTCAATTACTGATAGCCTTTGTTCACAATTCGCACACATCATTGTGCCAGTAATGACCTTTAGTAACCCTTGCTCAAAGCCATTCTTAACCTGTATTCAC
Organism: Symbiodinium kawagutii; assembly: GCA_009767595.1. NCBI lineage: Eukaryota > Dinophyceae > Suessiales > Symbiodiniaceae > Symbiodinium > Symbiodinium kawagutii. The sequence continues at coordinate 786,985 of VSDK01009457.1, forward strand.
CAGCCTTAAGCATATTCATCAATATTGATTATCAACTACAGACCACTATGAACCAGTATCCACCATCACAAACCAATATTTGACAACAAAAGCCATCCTAAATCATGATTCGGGAACAACCGCTCTGAAACAGATTATTCAATTGACCACTCAAAAAAAATGGGGAACAAAACAAACGCTTGAAAACACCCGCTTGGTATGTGCATAGCGTTCATCTTTACATAAATCTATATACGGAGACCAATACATCTTGTCTATACACGATCGTACCTGTCTTAACCCAGGTACATTGCCATAGCTTCATTCACCATTGACCACTCACAACTTGAAGGTCAGAGCATTACCACAGCCATCAGCTGCCACCTATGCCGCAGCCATCAGTGCACCAGCGTGGGGACTCGCCTTGACCCGGGCTTCTTCGCTCGCCAGGAACTTGAGACTCTTTGTCCTCGACTCGGCATCCCTCGGCCACGGTGCCAGGCACGGGCCCGCGCGCTGAGGAAGTGACGCCCGTGGCTCGTGGCTCAGCACCGGATCAAAGCATACTGAGATGGCATGGTTATACCAACCAACAATAGTGAACCATGTCTATATCAACCACTCATACTGATATACCAACCAACAATAGCTGGTTAATGGCATGGTTACCCTAACAATAATGAACCAACCAACAGATTGTCATTGATTGATCTTTAATGATTGATCATTTACTGTACTTTTAACATCATTAACATCAGTTATTGGTAATGTTGATCAAATGATTCATGTCAATTATTCGTACTTGCTTAGTTTATAGAGTGATTGATTGATTGATTGATTTGCTTAGCTAATTCCATTTTGGTATAGTTGCCATATCCCCTATGCTTGTTCATATCCCCCTGGACATGAAATCCGGACAAAATAAGCCCAGAGGAGCCTGGAAAGATTGTTCAAGGTCTCTCTTTTTGATTACATCTTCGAATCAGAACTGAACTTGAAATGAACTTGAGGGTTGTGCGGGCCCTCAAAATGAAGAAGAACCCGAGGGTGATGAAATCCATCAACCATTAGAAGTAAGAATGGTCCATTCCCCTATTCTGAACAAGAACTTGAGGGTGCTGAAATCCCTGATTGTAAATAAGAGGTATGTTCGTCTATTTCCCTTTTGTGAACCCGAGGGTGCTGAAACATCAGCAACTTTCTGCTGACTGAGTGTGCAAAGGAAATGCTGTAGAAGTGATCCATAGTGATCCTATGTAGAAGGCTGAACAGAACCACCTGCTGTCGGGCTCGCGCGTACGACTCTACGGTTCAGAGCCTTGAGCTCTTCCGACTAAGCGGGCTGTTGTTTGGAAAGTATTTGGGTCCATAAATGGTGGTACCCCCCACCATCCTCCGCCAGGAGGAAAAGGAACCAGCTATAGGGATACATCATTCATGAACAAACCCAGCTCTCTGGAGTTGCAGAAGAGCAAGGAGACTTGAGAGGCTGCACCTGTAACCCAAGGGTACCATGAAGGATTGGTACAGTGAATGTATCCAACATGTGGGGGTTTCTCAAAATAGGGGATCCTATAAATGGCTTGTTACATACTATCAATGGTTAATAATGGATGATATGGAGGTACCCTTATTTTGAAGCACACCCACATAACCGATACTCTTTCAGACCCCGAGGGTACCCTGAACAATTCTTAACCGGTTCTTCAAAACTTCCACTGTTCCTCTAGATATGTCTGCGTTAGTCTATCTCTGCATGCCATCAAGTATCTACGGGGGTTTCTCAAAATAGGGGGACCCCGAAATCATCCTTTACAAATCATTGTAGTAATGAACCAACATGAACCAACCAGTTTGGGGTACATCCCTATACTCTATATAGTTTTTTTCAGAAGCACCCAAACTCGCCAGTTTGCTGTATAGCCTATACACTATATAGATATATGAAACACCTTCATATGTGATACCTTTTTTTGTGCACAGGTATGTATAGGTATCATATCTATAAGTCAATCTACTCACCTAATAACCCGATCAAACATAGATATACCATGTAGCTAATAATCCTATTATCCGGATTATCATCTATAGCTAATAACCCTATCAAACCCTAGGGTTTTAGGTATAATCTCCATCTAAGCAGCTTTTTTATCACTCAGTCCATCCAGTCGTCAGCCAGGCGCCAAGGCTGCCGAGGCACATGGAAACTGCCTTGAGGCTGAAGGTGCTGGCGGCCAAGGCTTGAACGGTCAGGCGGTTGTCCAGTTCTTTGTAGTCCTGACCCATCACGGGGTCAGGCATCGACCAGGCGTCTGTAGGGATCCACCAGGTGAGAAGTTGTGAGAAATTCTCAGGAGATTTGATACATCAAAGGTACTCATATCAGCAGGTGTGTGTGTGTGTGGGTGGTGGATAAGTTGCTGCTGTGAGCAGGGGAAGGGGAGAATTGCAGTGAATAGTGAGGACAAGTGGCTCACGGTTTTTGTGAGCGTGATTTACTGTTGATTGCAATAATACAGCACGCACATACAAACATGCATACCGATTTACATATATATATATATATATATACACATATATGCATGTACATATATATATATATGTATATATACATATAAAAATATATATATATATCTATGTAATTATATATCTATAATTATATGATTATATATCCGCAAAAAATGACAACTTCGACATACAATGATGACTATGACACTCATGATCATGATGATCAGGTTCTTGTTTTCTGCTGATTGGAATGACGGGCCTGCGCTGTCTGTGTTGTACACGTGATATAAGTTGGTCACATTGGCAGTTCTGATTGTTTCACCAGGAGTGAACTCCTACGTGCGTGAATAACAGTGTCAACCTTTCAGACCAGGCTGTGGCAAATACACCTTATAGATTAAACTCCGTGAGTGGAATCCGAAAAGCAAATCAACATGATACATCTCAATGTGCATCTGCATAAATACAAACAGAACTATGTGTGTCTATCCAAAAAAACACATACATACAAATACAGAACATGCATCCGAAGAAACAGAGTCCCTTCAGTGCATCGCCGCCCTGCATACCCGGTTGTTTCGACGCTCCCAGTTTGGACCTCGGAAATCCTTTGCACCGACTTTTTTAAAACCTGAGCCGCACGGCTCGCCCATCTCAGCTTGCCGCGGTGCACCAGATCCACACGGGCGTCACTGGCTTTCATTCCAGAAAACGCCTGTACTGCTCTGGGAGTTCTTGAAGCATACCATGTAAATCCGTGAAATGACATAGGTCTGATTAGTTCAAACCAGGGGCGCAAGAGATTGTTAATTATCATTCCTAGTTGATCGAGAAGGTTGTACCAAACTTAGCAATGAAAACTTTCACAAAACTGTGCTACTATCTTCCGTCCACAAATATTGCACAGTGTCAGACTATTGATTGGCGTGAAACTATGGCTTTGGTGTTGTTCGGACCATTTTTCTTAGGTTCGGCCTTGAGGAACCCTCCAACATCTGCCCATGAAATTTTCATTAATTTTCGAAAAAGGCCTACATCGGTTCAAATGCAAAGAGCACTACAGCGTGCAAAATGACCTGCAGCCGGCGCCAAGATGCTCGCTCCACTCGGTTGCACTGACTCGCCAATTTGGTGAATCTGACCTGGATAGGTTGCCAGTGGCAAGTGGGCTGCGGCATCTGCAAGATCTGACCATGAAACTGTTGGTTCACTGGAAGAGCATTTGCTACGACCAACTGCGGTGGAGCTGTAAGTCAAAGCCGCTTCATAGGCAGCTAGTAGAATTGCAGCTTGGAAACACGTATGCTAACAGCCATGGCAACAAATGAAGCATTTATGTAAACATATTGGGAACAAAACATATACTCATATGCAGTAGCTCCAGCTTGGCAAGTATCCAGCTATTTAACTTTGTTTTGCTGATTTTAGCGCCTACACGTATGTGTGGGTTCCAAAAGCTCTCCTTATCGGCATGCAAAACAGCACCATAATATGCAAGTGCTACAGGTTTGTTCAAAACATTGTGATGTGCTGTAGTCATGCTCATTGCTTCATGAAATGTGCATCGTTTATTATTGCCACTTTGGCTGCGTGTTTCCCCCTCCTTCGTGTACAATGTGCAAGAACAATGATAACAAACAACATGCCGCATGTAAATGGTTTGACCCATGCAATTTTGAAATGTGCGACATACACATGTTCGTCCGGTGCCATGAATCATATTATATAGATACATACACGCATTACAGTCCTAGTGTTTTTGGGACAGTACGCAATACAAACCCATGTCCAGAAAGTGAAACCACTTGCTGGTGCAAAATTAACTTTTGATCATTCTTGTGCAGTTGACTGATGGAAAATATCTGTGCAAATCTTGAAGGAATCATCTTTGCTAGAACGGTACATGCTCCACCAGCCATTGTGCTACCACAAAAGTGATTTAGTAAACCCTTGGTAGCGGCTCGTACCTGCTGTCGTGCAACAAACAAGGTGGTAACCCTTGTATTGTATTTTATTGTATTGTACTTATACATCCCTATCATTAGCACCAGGTTTGCTGCTCTTACTGGATGCGTATACTTTGCAGCTTCTGTTGCCTTTATTCTGGGTCTTGGTTGCACAATCCAATGGGCTGCTCACAACCGTCCTTGGGGTACGGCATTTGATATGGCTGCTTACGTGTCCTATCACTGCAGCTTGCGGTTGGTCCCCATCCACCAGGAACCACCGATATCTACCACAACCAACATCATCCTCTACCAAGTACGTGTGGGAAACGGTTGGAATACCTGATTTACAAAAAACTACTGAGGATTTAACAAGATTGCACACAATGGTGTTCCAGCCAAGTTAGATCAAAGGATACCCGTTAGATCAAAGGATACCCTATGGTAAGCTGATACAGCAAGGGATCCACCATGTCTAGACTGTTTGCCTGATAGACCGGTTGCACCTCATCCAGGTATTGCAGGGCTTCTTGCACCTCTTGTCCTCAGACGGATGCATGAATTCGAATGCGGCGATTCATGGTGCAGAACATGATGAACATGCTGATTGGTGAGGTGACTTATCATAGTTAATGCTGAAGTTTATGATGGTTGATGATAAATGACTAGGGGCGATCAACGATGAGAGAGGGAGAGTGGCCAACCACCACTCGTCCTCCATCAACCTTTGTTGACCTCATGATAACATGACAAATCAAGTTTTGATCATCTGAGGACTTGTGGTGTGCAATCTGGCATATGCATTTCTATTTCATGGGACATCTTTTCTCCAATGGTGTAATGGACCAGCATGTAGTATTTTTGATGATCAGCTTGTTCGAATCCTTCAAACTTTACAGTCAAACAGACTGGACAATAATAACTCTAGCAATCCAAAAATAGCTCGGTTTTGCCAAAGTTACTGGCTTTCCGTTTGCTAAACAGTGGGAGAAACCCTAGAAACCGTCCTCCAAACCTTTTGGAATATCATAGTGTGCATAATTCTTACATATTCTTACAATGTTTTGTTTCATACTAGACAGTAGGAAACTAGACTACTGGCAGCTGTTTCCTTTGGGCCAAACGGTCCGACCGGCGGCCAAACCGGTGGAGCGAGTTAAGTCCGCAACTTGGTCCAAGAACAATCCAACGGCTTGGCTGAAACTCCCTGTGAAATCTGCAGGTAAAACTAATCAATCACTGGGAGTCATGTAAAAAATACCGGATCAATAAAAATACCGCAGGTGAAACTGATCATTATCTGGGAGTTATTTTAAAATAACTGGAAGGTGAAATCTAATCCATTTTTAAACTGATCAACTGCTTCCTCCATGACCTCCAGTGAAAAATGATCAGCTCATTAAGAACCAATCCAGCGGCTTCCTCCAAGATATCAAGGCAAAATTGATCGACTCTGGTTCGGGATCATGCCCTGGTGGCATCCTATCAGCCCCAGGAGAATTCTGACGGCGTTACCATGAGACGACGCCAGGGCAAACGTCTTAGTCTTGGCGGTATCATTGATGCGATCATGTTGCGAAATCGTGAGGTGCAGCTGTGACAACACACATTCATCCGACAAATCTTCGAAAACAGATTCGGGCAATGTTTCGAAATCCATCAGACGCTTACCACGCAACATTTTTACAAACAAATACAATATGTACAAACATTATCTAAGTAATCTAAAATGTATATCTACATACATGTAACAACATACGATTTTTTCTCAAAACATCTTGTGTATATATGGTGGTTTCTGAAATAGGGCACCAAACGATAGCTGGTTGGATCTTAAACATGGTTATCAATGGATGATAACTGGGGATACCCAGCTATTATAAGAAACCACCGGTGGTCACTCGTTGGAGTTACCTTCCCCAGGTTGGTTCTCAGCTCGGCCTCAGCCTTAGCCACCCAGACACTGAAGTTTGCAAACCTGGGCTCGATGAGCAGCAAATGTCTGACCTCGCGTTACGCAAGACGAGGTCAACGGGGTGGGAAACCAGCGGCCAGGAAGATTCCAGGAAGATGGAAGACATTGGAAGACTGAATGGTAAGGCAGGTAAGGCTTCTCTGGATGCTTAGGATGCCAGTGAGTAGATTTTACCACAAATTCGTGATTTTCTTTGGTGGCGGTCCATTTGTAATATCATGTGGCACGTTCTGACCGCGTCTTCAACAAGAGACGTGGAAACAAGAAAAGTCGGAAAGAAAGCGACCCACAAATCTAAACCAACGACTGCTCTTTAAGAAACTCGTTCTTGTTAGTGCCAAAGATAGTACATTAAAAACATCATTCAGGCTAGGCAACCGTCCCTCTTCCAGACTTAAACCTAGAAGAACGCTCTACGTGCACGCACTATATGTAATTACGTAAATACACAATTTATGTATATGATTCATAATAATGTATACTCTATATGTATGCCTTGGTGATGATGCTTGTCCTGCTTGCTTGCTGGGAATAATGCCCCATGTGAAACCTTCTCCAACCACAATTTCGTCTACGAAAGCAGCAGTGCAGCATAAAGCTTGGACCCTGATGATCATTTTTGATCTTCACCTCCACTAAAGCTGATTTGGATCTTTTCGCAGAATAAGTCGGATCCAGCCAGCTGGCAATACACGCTTTTGCATCCGGCTTCCAAATAAGTCGGGAACGGTTGATGACTCGGCGAACCCTCGAATTCACCATTTGCCGACACCATCCTGAGGGTTTTTTACATGTTCCCTCCAGCCTTCACGTTCGCCGCACCACATAAAGCGCCACTGCAATGGAGCATGTTGTACAAGGTCGAGATGGCTTGGACAAGATGCGAAAACACTGGCTATACGCAGTGATTTATGGTTTAGGGTTTTAGGGTTTTGGTTTTAGGGTTTTAGGGTTTTAGGGTTTTGGTTTTAGGGTTTTAGGGTTTGAGGTTTAGGGTTTCATAACTCAGAAGTCAAAAGACAATGGCCCTGTGCAGGAATTTGAGCGTTGGGAAATGTTCTCAGACCAATGCGGGGCAAACCTTAAGGCTCGGGCGTACATGTTTATACCATTGATACAGTCATTGATACATAGGTGAACCAGTCTGCATCCCTGTGCGCAACCACTTACCACAGAAATAATACCCCCAATCACAACTAGCTGGTAGAAGCCACCTGGTTATGCTGGTTCCATGGTAACTGGTTCCGCATAGGCCATGGCTTCACCAGCGACCGCAATGCCTGGCCTTCTCCTCAATGCCTTCCACCTTTCGTTCGGCTTCATCGCATGTTTTGGTGGCCCTGCAATGGGACTGCCCGGGGCCCGCCCCATCGGTCGGGAATGCAGCGCATCCGATGGGTCACCGAGTTCTTGAATCCGAGGAATTCTGTTGAGCATTGAGTCTTGGTGCAAAGTGAAATTTTGGTAGTGGCAAATCCATATTAAACCTCTGGGATGGTAAATCACCGCTATCTTACCAACCATTTGCAAGGGTTTACCTTTCAGCTACTTTTTTTCCCACAAGGCTCTCTCCGACCCCAGCGTTCCTCTCGATCAGGTTGGCATTCTGGCTTGAAGTTTTGGTCAACCTCGGATCCCACAAGTGGGAACTCACACTTGATCATGCAGTAGATCTATCCACTAATTGTGGCTAATAGTATGCAATAGAATGGTTCATAGTATGGCAAATATTCTGGTTGATAGTATCGTAAATAGTATGGTCAATGATAGTATGGTCAATACTTTCTTATAGTTAGTAGATTGGTTTGCAGCATGGTTCATAGTATGGTTAAGAGTATTGTTTATAGTATGGTCAGTAGTACGGTCAACAATAGTGTTCATAGTATGGTCAGTACTATGGCTAATACCATGGTGAACAATATGGTCAATGGTATGGTCAATAGTATGGCCAATAGTATGGCTAATAGATGCTAATAGTATGACAGACAATATGGTAAATAGTATGGTGAATAGTATTGTGAATAGTATTGTGAATTGTATGGTTATCAATCTGGACGTTGGTCGATCATAGGTTCCTAATGTGCTTCACCGAGGATGGAAAATAATGGTTGTTGACAGATGGTTGATGATGATGGTTGTTGACAGATGGTTGATGATGATGGTTGTTGACAGATGGTTGATGATGATGGTGATGGTGATGGTGATGATGATGATGATGATGGTGATGATGATGATGATGATGATGATGATGATGATGATGATGATGATGATGATGATGATGATGATGATGATGTATACATATAGATGTACACATCTAGTGAGAATCTAGTGTGGTTAATGCACATGTAATTGCATGTGCCATGCCCTACATATAATGGTCACTACTTAACCGTTAATATTGCTCCATGAACGAGGAATTTAGCTGCTTTCACAATCATACCCATGCCATATGGAGATGAACGCATGTGCGTAAGCCCAAAAAAAACCAGAGAACCAACGCTGACATGCACTTGCCTCTGGTACTCACTAACCTGAAAGCTAAGTTAGAGAAGACTAAGTCAAGTCCTCAATGCAACATATTATTGTTGGGATTTGTTGAGCTCATGTGATTCTTTTGTTGAAATTTCACCGTAGCTGGGTAAGAGCATCCAAATCGATGGGAACAGTCGGTGCCAAAAGGGGAACCCAAGTGTTCATGGATATGCTTCGATTATGATTGCTACATCTCAATGCTATTAACTTGACTACACATGTGTGATCCCCAAGCATAAATATAATGAATTCATCGACTGATCATGATTGCACTGGTGTACACTAACAAGTCAGTCAATACCTCGTTGATACATAGTGGAGTTCAGTATAGGTATTTTCTTGTGGATATCCCCATATGTTGCCCAACCATGACGACTATGGTTCAGCCTCAAGGCTTGAGAGGACACCAAGTGGCTCAAGGAGGGTCCGCCGCGTGTTCGTCTCATGATCCTGGCAAGCACTGGTTGATCAGCGGCCTGAACTCCAAACATGCTGATCTGGGGGTTCTCAATTCATGGGGGGACCTCCAGCAAGGTTCGTTTAGTGCTATAAATGGTGGTTTCTCAAAATAGGGGACCCAAAAAATGGCTGGTTTATTGCTATAAATGACTATTAATGCATGATTTAGGGGTACCCCTATTTTGAGAAACACCCATAAATGGGTAAGAATGGATGATTTGGGGGTACCCCTATTTTGAGAAAGACCCAACTATTGAATGATCAGTCATCACCATGCTGATAGCTGAACTATATGTAGGCATAGGGACCCAACAAGAATGGTGCTCTTGTTGACTCATGGTGGGTTGACATATGGTGGTTTCTCAAAATAGGGGTGCCCCCAAATCATCTACTAATGAATCCTTTATGGGAAAACACATAATTAATGATAAACCAACAATTTTGGGCTCCCTTTTTTGAGAAACCACCGGCCTAGAAAAATCCAAATGCAGAGCTGAACCACCTGTCGAGGTCGATCGCAGAACCAAGCCATGGCTGTCCACCAATTGCAACAGGGAGCTGGCTGCTTGATGGGGAACCCCATTGATGTACTCTACTGTAACTGATTTGCCTATGTGTCAAAACCCTGTATATACCCCTGGTTCACGTACCATTAACCAATGTTTTCCCGATAGTTTTGTTGGTCATTATTCCTATTATTGGCTGGTTAATGTTGACCCATAGCCATTTGGAAAGTAGCATCATTTTACCAAACATCACCATCTCACCCACGACTAAGATTCATCAACCATCTCATATTTGATAGATGTTCATCGCATGAAAAGGGTTTAAACAGGAGCCACTGACATGTAATACTCAAATCAACTACTTGTATCGCATAAATTGATGTGAAATACGGGTGTTTCTCAAAAAATAGGGGACCCGCCCAGTAATCATCCATTAACAATCATTTCTAGCAATGAACCAACCATTTCTAGCAATAAACCAACCATTTCAGCTACCCCCTATGACTTGCGAAACCACCAGGCATAGCAAGCTGCCCTTCCTCCCCCGCCCGCCTCCATCCGTTCGTTGAATTTCCCAAGCTCCGCCTGCACTTGGCTGGTCATAGCTGGTGGAATGGCAGCATCACAGGCAACAGTCATGGCTACGTGGCTAGCAGCGTGGCCGCAAATCACAGTTATCTGGTTGGTGGTGCTCACCACCCCGTCATGAAACATAGTCAACCAACCAATTGTCAATGATTATTAGTGAAAATAAGAAAATGTTTGAAACCACCAACCAGTCATTGCTATGAAACGCAACTGCTGTTAGTAGTGTCTCATAGTACGTATAGGCAGTTAGAAACAGTCAATCATGATTGATTCGGGCTGCAGGGTAATTTAGCGGCTGATAGTGGTTGATTGCAGGGGATCGCAATGAACAAGGGCAGCCAACTCCCTAATGGCTGAGCTTGTCCATATGGTACACCCACACAACGACAAATTTCAGGAGTGAAACTTTTGACTGCAAGATGTGTTGGGGCTACACTTTAACGCGGCCACTCCCTGATTGGCAACCAATCATCACACTTCATTGTGTGGCCGACAAAATCAACAAACATAAACAACCAGGGATGCTTGAGCATTCTGATTTTGATAGTTTATGTTCTTCAGATGCAGGTGGCTCCATGCATAGTTTGAAGATGATCGAGGCTTTCCATCATTAACATATGGAGATCCTAGGGGATTTGCAAGGTCAATTGAATCAACAACTACTATGATGGGATGTCCCCTGATCACCTCCGAGTATCAATGGCGCGACAAAGGCTACCGTTCCTACTAATAAGGCCTATGCCTAAGCCACTGTAGTCAAACATATTGCGCAAACCTCACTGTAAGATAGAATGTGTTGTTGTGAACATATCTCGGGTCAAGGCATGTCAATGTCAAGGCATATATGGACCAAATACCGTTTACTACATCGATCTACATCGGCATTTCCAATCCACTCCATGCGATCGTTTTCCTCCGTCCCACTACCTGTTGAGCCGTCACAACTGCCAAGCTCCCAGCGGTTGCGAACTGCTAATCCTGCTATCTATCAGCTGAACAATTATAATTGGAGAATCAATTGTCAACGACCGAAGATCCTGGTTGGTTCATAAACGTTCATAATTTCAAAATGTACTATATAATCAATGGTAAGCCCAATAAAAGTGTTGGTGGAAGCCCATTTCGCGTCGACGATTCTTTCTTCTGGGATGTTCAAGCCTTTTGCACAAACCTTGGTTCGCCATGGCCACTGGGTGTACTGATATGATACCAGGTCAACATCAAAATGACTCATCTCCACCATCTATGGGTGGATCACTTCCGGCCCCTGAACCCACTCCTGTGAGTCACCCCTTCTTCCTCAGGCACCCATCACACCACTTGACCCATGACCACCACAAGCGCCGCGCCGCGGCACGGCTCCGTGCCGCTCAACGTCGTGCCGGTCGCCTGCATCGCTGCGTTCAGCGAGTTCACGGTTTCCGCCACCCAATCTCTGAGGCGATCCTGAGCCCAGCGCATGGAAGGCGGGGCGCACCCCAGGCCAGGTGCCGGCGAAACGAGGGGCCCGGCCAAGGCTATGCGCGAACTTGTCATGGTGAACTTCGGGCATGTCATGGGCTTATGATGGGCATATGATGGGCATATGATGGTGAACTTGTCATTATTTACTTATTTAATGTATTTATCACTCACAATGCCCGTATTAGATGGTTTGTCTGGTCAATGGTGGCACTTCTGGGAACGACGTCAACCACCTCAACAATATGGTGAACCATAAGTGTATCAGAAGGACCATCATCAACAGAAAATTCATGATTAGTTTGCAGCTGACGGTTCAGATCGTTCTTCAAATTGTTGGTTGTTGATGCTATTGATGATGATGATGATGATGATGATGATGATGATGATGATGATGATGATGATGATGATCTCTGTGGTATACATTGGCATCATACTGGGTGGCAATGGCTGATTATGGCTGTTGGTTGTCCAAAATATGGAGTAGCCTCACTGACAGGCTCAAGCAATCAAAGCTGAGGATCCACGAGCGAAAACAACATGTATGGAGAATGAGATGAGCTTGCTTGCCAGAACTAATATTCATGAATGGTAGTTAATCTACGACTACTTTATGACTGGTTGTTACGAGTAGGTTCATGTTGGTGAATGCATCGGCGCTAAGAATTTCTTGATGACAGAGCAACGTCAGACCCGAACGCATCTGGCAAACTGGCAAACCATCCAGCTTGCCAGTGGTCATCCACCTTTGAACAACATCCAACCGTTAGTTAATATGTACTCCACATTTTTTTGGCAACTTTCAACAAATGCGAGCGGCAGAAGCCGAAAAGATCCTCGTAACAACACCGGACTCCAACAGTCAATGCGTCTGACAGGCCGCTTATTGATCCCACTATGACGTGCATGGGGCCCAGGTCAAAGGAGTTGTGACGAACTGAGGCTGCCCTTCCCAAGTTGTTTTTAAACGCTTTTCCTGATGCCTTTCTCATACGGCGGGCTCGGTCATGTGCCCATATTTTCCGGGTAGTGAACATGAACAGAGTAGCAACCCCTTTTGGGATGTTCAACCATGGATCTTTGGAGTGCTTGGCACGGACTTGCATTGTTGATCACTACTTTGATTCTGATCTCTATGAACCACTATAAACCTTCAATGATTCATCAGCATGTCACTCAACCCAACAAATGATTCGACAGCATGTTACTCAAACCAACTTTGGCGATATCTGATATTGGTCCATAGCCATCGCAAACATGTCTGGATGATCCGATCTTTGCACTTGTTGATGGAGATTGAGTCCACCACTGCTCATGTGAAAGTACAAATGTAACTAGAAATAGGGATAGCCCCTCAGATCATCCAATGTTGACCATATATAACTATATTGACAAATCAATCATTTGGGGGGTACATTCAGAAATCACCACATGCACATGCAAGTTGACATTTAATGACGTTTATAGCTGTATGGATGTGTGGAATCTATGCGTGAATTGATGGCACCATGAAACAAACATGTGAAAGGGACAAAAGTCATGACTTCGTGACATACCAGTGGACCATCAACAGGTTCCATACATATTGCTTAATCCACAACGTTCCCCTGCAAGGTTCACATTCTATCAAGGTACCTTGGCTTAAGTCGACTAACATCTAACATATGCTAGGAAAAATGCAGATGTTAAATTTCCTAGAATCAAATGGTTTGTTCGTAGTATTGTTAATCAATAAGTGCAATGAATATATATATTTGGTTCATGGCAAAAAATCACAGATAATATCTGTTGTTCATGTTAATTACATTACAACGGTTGACATTGCCCTAACTTGTACGGAGGTACGAGCGCTCAATGAGTTACAGCACCGGTTGCAGCTTTCCGGTCAACAACTCGTTCCAGGGCACGATGTCACCGTGGTGGCCCCCGGAGACCTTGAGCACAGGTGAAACAGCGATCACCGCTAACCAAATGATCAACTACCAAGATGACAACAATCAACAGGGGAATAACTACCAGGTAGTTTACAGGGGATAACCTCATTCAATCATCAGGTAGTTGACAATCAACAAGGGAATAACTACCATCACCGCTCACACGATGATTGACCAAGCATTCATACAGGTCTACCTGCCAGAACCTGTCATAGATTCGTAGCCACCAACTTTGAGTTTTGGAAGCGAGTAAAAATCACCTAAGGGAAATACCCGCATGATAATCATGACCAGGTGATTTATACTCGCTTACCAGGGTATTACCCATGATCATCATGTTAATAGGGTGTAACTAGGTAGCATAAATCACTGACCAGTTGGATGCTACCTCGTTACACCCTATTACCCCTGCCAGGTCTTTTATGTCGGCACCAAGCTTTCGGGATGCCACAAGGACCGACCCGGAGATTTTGTGTGCACTGTTCATGTAGCCATACTAGTACCGCCCAAAGCCCTAGCTACAAAAAGGTCAATACTAAATCAATATATATATGATATATGGTATATGTAGGTATATATGTATATATTTGATATATGTAGTCCTATCAGAGTCCTATCAGTTTTGACATGCATCTTCATGAACTTGTCCTGCTATCGTCACCAAACTTATTGGCGGTAGCATGTTACATCTCTGTTACCTTGGCCATATCTGGTCACCAGTCCAGGTTCCCAGACCGGCATTGGCAAAGCTTTCGTAGACACACTGACTCGGCGTGGAGCCACCTTGGAACAGCATAGCACACATCCCACGACGATGGGAATCCCACGACGGTGCTAGCAGTATGAACGAAACATGCAGATGGGCTGGACTAGAAATGTGCAACATAGATTTGTTTATGCATGTCAAAAAGCAAATGTGTATGTAAAGAAATAAATACATACGTATATATATATATATATATATATATATACGTATTGTATTGTACCAAGGCAAAATCTGAGCTAGCTATCGTATGCGTATAATTTTGTGTAATGGGTAAAGCACGACTCCAACATTTGTCTATGTATTAAATGTATATGGTATATCATTATCACAAACATATTTGGATGACCTAGAAATCTGCGTATGTAGACCACCTGGGTACATGTGTCTATATGCGCGCGTACAAACATATCGAAGCAAACGTGCTTGAAACATGATGGATGCATCTCATCCCTCTATTGCAACCTTTCTTCCCAGGTGAGCACCGGGAAATCCTACATTGTGTGAACTGGCACATCCAGTCCGAACACAATACTGGCAGCCTTGTCATCGAGGGGCAAAGAAGAACAATAATATCCGAATGGACCACAACTACATATTATCAATCACATCCTTCAAAAACAATTGCCACCGTGCAGTCAACAAAAGCTTGTTACAAGTCAACACTCAACAAATATATCCGGGTATGTCGATCGATGGGTTTAGATCAAAACCGCCAAATGAGCCTTCTTAAGATGGAGTTCCTCCACTCTGTGGCATGATCCTGCCATCAACGGATTCTGTATGTGGGTGAAATGCAATGTTCGTATTTACCAACAAGGTGGGACCCCTAGTTATAACTTGGTTTATAAGGCCATTTAACTACAGTTATATCTACCATAACTGGTACTTACCGAATTATAAACCAACTTATAGCTGGTTAGGGGCCCACCTTGAATGGTCCAAACATCCCGGGACCGATGTTCAGTGCGGCAAATGGGACGGCCACAACGCCACAACCCTTCGCTGTGAACAAAGGATTTGGAGCTGACGGAAAATCCACTCCGAGTGGTTGCCTTAGTGGTTACCTGTGGCTTAAGGTTTTTAAGCCTCTTTTTTGTCATGTGTTTATCATGTTTTTGTCATTTGTTTTATCATGTTGTTTTTAATCGTTTGTTTATTATGTGTGTGTCATGTTTGTTTTTTATCATGTGTTTATAATATTATGATTATCATTTTCATCAGTTTTATCATTCAAATATGGATTATACCTCTGAAGGAGAAAAATGGATGACAATGGTCCCTGAATTCAATCGGCTTCGAACCACTCAAGAGCAGTGGGGATGATCATCCAAGTCGACTCGATTGTGGGTTTGGGCTGAAGCCATGAAACATGTGCATGTCAACCGACCGAACATTAAAGTATACTAGGAAAAGTGTTGAAGACAACATGCCAGCTATGCTTTGAATTGCAATGATTAGCCCCATTGGTGTAGAACTGCCCACCGTCCTACCGCTACATTCCAACTAGCAAATGTATATCATCCATCTATTTTTCGATGTACAGTAGTACAAGCTGGATTTAGCCTCTTCCGTCCCATTCAGCACGACTGCATAAATTTGCAAAAAACAATGCGAATACAACTACAACACAATTTTGCGATTAAATTCCACAAATACATCAATAAATGATATTAAAATACCATATGAAATGAGGCATTTGCCAAGAATGTCCACCAACAATCACCCAAAAAAATCACCCAATCTCCAGCATTTCGACGCCTGCGTGGAGACCTTGTTGGCACTGCTACGCCTCCAGTGGCTCGTAACGGGCAGGTGGTTTTACGGACCGAGGCTCTGAAGCTCCGTGTCGTTGTTGATTTCAATGGGTCAAAAGATGGGGATGATTCGATGGTTTTTATCCATCATGATTGTTTAGTAATATCTATAGGGAATTATTGTTTTTAGGGGATTTTTGTTTTTCGGGGATGATTGCTCAATAGGGATGATTCTATGTCAGGGTTCTAGTTTCAGGATTATTGTCAATATTTGGGGATGATTCTTTATCATGGTTCTAGTTTGGGGATTATTGTCGATATTGCTTAATTAATATCTATATAGGTTCTATCTATGGGGGATTATTTTATATCTATATGTTTTTAGAATATATATTGGTTCTATAGGGGATTATTGTCTAATTCTATGTATGTGTTTGGGGATGATTCTATATCATGGTTCTAGTTTGGGATGAACAAGTCATTCTGGTTTTCTAGATGTGTAAAAAAACTATCATGGTTCTAGTTTGGGGACTATATATTGTTTTTAGGGGATTGTTGTTTATATAATTCTATAGTGGTTCTATAGGGGATCATTGTTTATTCTACAGGGGAATTGTAGAAGATGACCCTTCACCACTTTTGTTCCAAGCTGAGCCAGAACACTGGATCAAAGTTGTGATTTGTTTCATCTTCATCACCGGGGCCGTAAGTTCATCGCCAAAAATAGGGGACAATAACCATCATCAAGTAGATGGGTGGTTCTCAAGCTATAGGGGTTTATTTCCACTAATAACGATCAATAATAGCGGATAATCACCAACTCATATATGGTTAAACAACTACTACATAGTTAAACAACTACTATATGGTTAAACAACTACTATATGGTTAAACAACTACTATATGATAATCACCACCAACATCAAGGGTTAAACAACTACTATATGTTTAAACAATATCATAGGGAATAAAAAACATACACAAATGGTGGATATGCCAACCATATCATGGTTCAAAGGGGTTAACAACTGTGGTTTTGGTATTTGTATATCTTCTTTCCTAACTATAGTGGATTTCACTAGTGGTTCATAAGTATGGTAAAGTGTTCATGTCACATGTCTAATTGTTTTTATATACCTAGTAGTGAATAGCTTTGGATAATGATAGATGATACGGGAAATGGAGGTTTATTAACCACTTGGCGAATGATCACTAGGGGCCTCCTAAGCAGATAAGGTGGTTTCCTCCCACGGCACCAGTGGTGGTATAACTAGGACGGCCCCCCTCGTAGGCTCTGTAGCTATCACTTCTGAACAGGCAGCTGTCATCCACCCACCACACACATAGCTCTTCCGCATCATATGCATTGTAATTTAAAGCACATCTGTGACAATCCTCAAAACTATAGTTGTTTCATAGCGTGATATATGATTTCAACTCTTGTAGTTGGTGATGGTATTTTTCCCCCTATCAGCAGATTGGTGGTTTTGACCTCTTTGAAAAATATTGGTCAACCAACAAGTAATGTGTTGTACATTGTGGGTGAACTATCATTGTAGTTAGGATTCGTCGATGCTGGTCAAATCAATCGTGGTACCCCAAAACATGGTTGGTTTTCTACTAAAAATGATTGTAGCCCTATTTTTAGGAATGTCCACATGTGCGCCGTAAAAATAACAAACGGTTACGTGTCTGTCTGGGTGTTTCTCAAGTCATAGGGGACTCCCCAAATCATCATTAATACACTCATCATGTTCACCAACGATTCTGGCGAGGTATGATGTCGATGATAAACAATGCACATGAAAGAACTAGTGGTTGGTGATTGAACCACCCCTTTCAAACATATGCTTGTCGACCAACCAGCCATCTAGGTTAGTACAGAAGAAAATAAAAAATGTTTGAGACCACCAACCAGACTAGCCAAACAATGCTTGTCATTGTGCTACCATTTGGTGAGGGCACTCCTGGTAGCTCCCACTGACTCCTCCTTGCAAGGGCTAGGGCACCCCTGGCTCCTCGCCTTGCTCCCTCCCACAGTCCTGCCTGGAAGATGGTCCTGGATCTTCATCGTCGGATCCTGCAAGGATCTCTGCGCGGTGATGATCGATGGTTTGTAGTGATCAATGGTTCTGGGTGGTGGTTGAACCACCCCTATGAAAAATATGAGTCAACCAACGAACCAACCAACCCACCCTCGCTTAATATGGGGGAAAACAAAAAATGTTGAACAAAACACCAACCAGTTCTTAATGACAGTCAATGTAATGATGAATGTTGATCGTTTATGATCTCATGATGAGCAACCACCATGATTGATGATCACAATGGTGCGTTGATGACGGATTGACAGTCATTTGTGACTGCAAGATATAGCGGTGAAATATGGATGGTACTTGAGGAAAATAATGCAACAAATGTGGTCAGATGCAGGTGACCTCTCATGGTGAATAAAGCTTAGTTGCCGTGAAATAACTGTGAATGGTGGTTGACAGTGATGATTAGCAATTGTGAATATAGTGGCTTACAACAGGAGTCTATGTGGAAACTATTTGGGCCAAAATTTGCTAGGCATGCCTAGTAAGAAAACAAAATTGGTTGGTACATACAGGTTCATAGCAGTGGCTTAGTATATATGTAACGGTTGAATAGAAATGCTTGATAGTGGTTTATCCCCAAAACAAGAAACGTATTTTCCCTCAATCAAGACGGGCCAAATTCTCCACCTGTCCACACACACACATACACCGATTTCGGGACCGCACGGTCACATTTCACAATTCTTAGCATCATCATCATCATCATCATCATCATCATCATCATCATCATCATCATCATCATCATCATCATCATCATCATCATCATCACAACATCAAGTACCCATCATTGACCATTGACCAATCATGTCGTCTTTTCACATGACCCAAATACAAAACTTTTGTTCACTTATGGTTGACCTGCCCAAATGGAGCATGAAAAAGATGTGTACAAAACCACTGAAAATCCAACAAAAATCAGAAGCATTCTGCGGTGATCAGCAACAACCACCTTGATTTAGATATCAAATTCCGCTCATCTGGTCATGATACTCTCATGTTACATGTTTCTTAAGCAGAAAGAATCTGGCAGCAAAGGATAAAGGCTTTGCCCAAGAAGCAAACGCAGATTCGATAGATGATTAACGATGGTTGATGATCTTGCGTTGCTGGGGTTGAGCTCTTGACCGAAGGGTGTGTGCGTGTGTGGGTCAACAATGGCTGATAATCACCAATCATGAGTAATTTATTACCATATAGATGTCAATCATTACTGGTACATAACCAATACTGGCCGATTAACAATGGTGATGTACCGAGTAATGATGATTTGTTTCAACGTAGCAAATTTCCGAACAAACACAATTCGGTCATATTCATCTTGAAGTCCAAAACAGTTGTTGTATATGATGCGTACGTATTCATTCGTGGTGGGTATGTAGCACGTCAACAGGTGCTACAAGAGATCACATGTGTGCGTTAATATCTCAAATCAAGCACCATTGCCATTGCCAGGCTAATCAACAATAAAAGACACCACCAGCAAAAGCACCACCGCCGCCACCACCACCAACAACAACAGCAAGAAAAAAACATCCCTCTACAACAAAAACAACAAGAACCCACCCATTTGCAACAACAACGACAACAACAACAACAACAACAACAACAACAACAACAACAATCTGGTTTCACCACTCCCTGTAGCTCTTTAGCTCCCCCTTTACAGGGATTCAGGGATACCCCTGGCTCCGAATCGCTCCCTGAGAATCACCAGCTAGACAACAACAGCAAGAAAAACCAATGCATTGGAGCCAAGAACTGGATGAAAACGGTCCTGGTCGGCCACTGCCGAAGTTTTCGGTGCTCGAAGCGGCGCTTTTAAACCAGTGCATGGCGGGCAGAGCGTTGGGCCGTTGGGTTCTGAGCAACGAGCTAAGGCCGCAGGGCGCGGACGGGCGATCCTGCAACGAGCTCCTGCCAGCTCTTCACCTCATGTTTGACACAACTCACATCCTTGGTGGTTGAACCCATGGTTAACTAATGGTTGATAATGGTTAATAGTGGTTATATATGGTAATAATGGTTGATTATGATCATTACTGGTTGGTGGTTGACCCACCCCCACGAAAGATATTGGTAAACCAGCCATTTGTTGATGATTACTAGGGAAAATCAAAAATGTCTGAAACCACCAACCAGTATATACTCGAATACCGTATTTTGTGAGAGATCTCCGGACCATTCACAAGTAAAGACTGAGGTTCCCGCGCCTCACCAGTGATACTGAAATAGTATCAGCCCGAGTTTGTTGGACGTTTCAGGGACCGAACACGGTTGAGGGAAAATATAGTACATCAATCCATCATGTTCAAACATCACTTTCTGCCTGACTGATTCTTTTACACAACAAGACATCTATGCGAATCCACAAAAACGAGAGACAGAAAATCCACATTTTCAATGTACGGTCACGCGTGCTTGTGCAGCAATGTGCGTGGTGTTCGAAACCTGGACGAAATGAGTTTTACGGGCTGTTGCAAACCAGCTGGTAGGTTTCAGGAATCGCTCTATTCGGATGGACTGGTACACCTATGTTGTAAAAAAGACAACGGCTCACGTGGAATCGCTGGGCTAGGGTGATTGTGTCCGCCTGCTTCTGCTACCAAATATATGCATGATACAAACGCAAACACATGCTAAAATTCACCGTCAATCAACGTCATATTCGATTGAAACAAATGTTTTTTCTGATTCTGGCGTGGGCACTGCCGATTGAGAACGAAACCTGTTGGTGCACCACGATGTTGTTTTCAGTTTGGCAACCCAAACATTTATCATGGTGCACCAACTGGCCTCAAAATGTTGAAATGTTGCACCACGATGCAACCACGATGTTTAATGATGCACCCAAATATCTATGGACCACGATGTTGCACCCAAAAATTAAACGGAAATTTGATCATTAACGCAATTGAAACTTTCGAGCTGGCCCAGGAAACAATTGCAATTGAGATCCGCACATTGCAGGGCAAGGTGTGACACAGCGCCACGGACCAATCATGCAAACCCATTTGCCTGCATGTGTGGCAGGCATTGAGGCAGTTCAGGCAGGGAACCATGCACAGTGCATGATATGACATGGAGTGGAAAAAGGTGATTTGGAGAAATTGCAAGTATAATATGTAAAGGCGTAAAGGTTTCATTTTTGCACCGATCACGATAATATTGAATAAAATGTTGTAAATACAATGAAACCTGGGCCTGGGACCCGCACCAAAACACATTAAAACATCTGGGCTAAAGACCCCCGTGACTTGTACCGTGGGGAAGAAAAAACACCAAAAACTAATGGCGTATGGGTTGTCTATATCTAAACATATTCTACACATGAATGACATTGCGCGGAAATGTTTATTTCAAGGGAAACGAAAACTATAGGTAACCATGAGTTCCTTGCCGACTCGCCAGGTCGAACATGTAAATCATCAAAATTTACCAAGTCCATGAAGTATGGTGAGCGAATATGTTTGCAGTGATCATGTTGCCAAGTCATGCGTAGCTACATGTAGTTGCCCTGGAAAATAAAAGTCCATGTTGAAGCGGCATGTTTGAAAAAAAACAAACCTGTTCAGCAAGTCCTTGCAACGTGACACTCTGCAAGTTGGAAAATCAAAATCCTGTGCTAATACAATGCGAACTGGATCCTGACGGGCCATGTGACCTTCCTGGTTTGAGTGTTCGGGTTGGAGGCTGAACAGTGTAAAAACGAGAGCCGGAGGTTCCAAAGCACAAGTTGAAAAACTATAGGGGCCCAATCCACAAAAAACATTGCAACGCAATGCGTTTTGCAGGCCAAAACTACCTTAGGGGGGGCCATTTTGTTACAACGTGCGTTGAAAGCTCCGGTCACAAAACGCAAAAAAACTGAGGTTCCCGCCATGTTGCCACGCGTGGCGCGTAGGTTTTACTGCCCCCGCCGACAGCCCTAAACGCCTTCATCTTGGAAGAGGGGAGGCCACATGTGCAAATGAAAATTGGCTTGTTTGATCAATTTGATCCCCGGAAAAAAACCGGGCGCATTTCTGCGGCAATGAGGAACAAATGTGAACAATTTCATGCGTAAATTTTATTCCAATCTTCTTCATCAAAACGTAAATCTCCGATGCACATAGGTCCATGCGCTGATAATTTAAATCATTGTAGCATTCAAACTCTACAGGCATATTGATGCTCAAACATGACAAAAACGTGGCGGCTTGCAGATCTCTCGCCAAACGTGAAATTTTGGCGGGCACCTGGCAAATCCATTTATCCCCGCAAGCGCAAATCTAAGCCCGCGGCTGCAAACCAGTTTGCGCATGCCGTGCAAGCAACGACTGTGGCCTTCTACGCGCGCGATTCCTGAACGCGGCAGCCGCCAAGGGACCCAGGCTAACTGCACACGCCGCGTCACGGCTGCCATCTGAGGATCACATGGGTCAAGCTGGAACAATTGCGGCAACTGTGGCTGGCGGCCTGGTAGATGGCGACGGCAGGGAAAGTGACCCAACAGATTGAGTGATGCGGTGAAGTACAATGTCTTCGCTACCTAGACGTCTTTACATTAAGTGCGTAACTGGATACTTGTCTTTCCTCATAAGGGAGGTCAAAAGTCAGCCGAACCAAACCAAACAAAAACTATTGACAAAACCAATTCAGCGGTAGAAAAAATCACGCTGCCACAATCGTTGTATCTCTACATTTTTTCCCTTGTGCTGATCGGCAGTCGAGAAATTCATCCTGGCTCAGTCACCCATTAAAAGCTTTGCGGTGGCCTTAATCGGTGGAAGGGTTTCCATACCAGTTGCCTGCTGTTTGTACCACATCGAATGATGTTTGTCTATGTAGGTTATCAATGCAATGCCTCATAATTGGATTGTTGGCCGGATGGTTTGTATGTCATTTGGCATGTTATATCGCAAATTTGCATCACACGTGTGGGGGGGGGGCCTGGAGTTCCAGTCACAAGTGC
>VSDK01009457.1:810592-843474 GCA_009767595.1 Symbiodinium kawagutii
ATTGCGGTCGGGTTGGGGTTGGGGTCCGGGTGGGGGTGCCCGCGGGGGGGGTGGGCGTGAGTTGAGAGGAGATCGAATTTCGACGGCAGCTCAGCATTCTTGCGTTTCAGTGTTTCTAAATGGGCATGTTGCTACCAACTTGCCATTTGTAGTTTAGTCGTCGTCAACAACTCGAAATTTCAAAACTACAGTCAGCGTTTCATTCCCCATGTTGCTACTACCTTGCAAGACACTATGACTTTTGAGTCGGTCTGCGGATCAAATTGATGGCAACCAACGCTGTGGCGATCCTCGCCTTGGGTTCCAACTGTGCCCTGGAAAACCTCTGGATTCACATGATTCCCAACTCAAGGATATGGGGATCATTAATGTTGGTACCCAGTGGTACTAACCATCCAAGAATCACCATAAATTATCAATAAGGAAACTATGGCAAACTGCGATTTCTGGGTGGTACACCATTGTTGGACAAAGCCAACCCCTGCATGCAACGATCCAAACGATGCAAACCCTTATGTTTCTCTAGCATTTTTCCACCAAAGCTGATGCAGAGAGCATGCAACTCCAACAGTACGCCTGCAGCAAATCTTTTGCAAACAACAACAGTTTGATAATGCTGGATGATGCTTACAAAAAATGCCTGTCTGGCATTCACATCAATTAACAATTTACTTTTACAACAATACAATGCATCCAAAATGCAAGTTGAATAATGGTTAGCCAAATCAACATTCACTTCTAACCATCCGTTTTTCATTTTCGGGGCTGTTGCATGATCATTGGTTGCTTAGGATCCCTGTGCTCGATAAATCCACTGTGCATATTCTTCCGCTTCTGGGGGGACCCTGGAGAGGTGAATGAGTTGAAGATTCACTGTATGCTGGCAATGTTTATCTCGCCACCCCTGCGGAAAATATGCGCAAGTCAACCAATCATTTGTTAATCATTACTAGGGAAAATCAAAAATGTTTGAAACCATCAACCAGTTATGTTGGCAATCGGGGACTGTTTGGCAATATCCAATTCTGTAACTCTGTCGGCAATTCCATGGTTCCGATAAATATCAAGGATTCCGTAAATGCCACCCAGCAATAACACAATGAGTAAACAAATCAATGGCACTGTCATTTTCAGAAGTGACAAACACAAGAGTTCAGTGGATAACAACTTAACCAGGCTATTGAAACCTGGATCTATCCACTAGTTGGATGTGCAGCTGGGGTTTTAGCCATGGTTAGTTGCACCCTATATGGCAGCTGAACTAATCTCTACAACCACGGTGAGTTCCCAGTTCCTCACTGCGGATGCACATCTAAGTAATGACTAGTTTCATAAACTTTTATCAACTTCCAGCAACCACCAACCATGAAATACCAAAGGAAGCTCAGTGACAGTTCGCCCACCATTGAGCCCTTGAATGATGCTGCAGAAGCAATTTTGTGGCCAAATGACCAACCCAAAATAGGACCAAAAGGACTGTTCGCACATGTATTGTGTCGAATGGGAGGGATCATCCATCAGTGAATGATGGAAAGCTTACAATGATCCATCAGCTGATTTATGATGATTTATGACCAACAATTCAGAGATCGATTATAAATCCACAGCTGCTGACATGAAACAGAAAACGGTAGGACATCAACCATCCATCAATGGTAGTAGATTGTTTCCCCAATGAAGAAAGATCTTAGAGACATCGTTTGAGCAACAAGTTACAACCGGGTGGCTGAGAAAATGTATATCTGTCTACAATATTGCACAGTTTCTCAAAAAATAAGTGCAAACAAACCAGCTGGTGCGACAGTTGTGACACAATTGAACCATCACGTCTCGTTTCTTTTTCTGTCCACTGGTTAGCCCTTTGATTCACAAAGACTTGTCCAGAACAATGGTCTATCCATAAAACAAATGGTGGTTTCTTGAAATCGGGGTACCCCCAACTCATCCAACGTCAACCATTTTTAGCAATGAACCATCCATTTTTCGGGACCCCTTGTTCCAGAAACCACAAAATCTCTTGCAGTCCTCGAAAGGATCTCATGTTGGGGATTGCGGAGGGGCAAGCTTTTTGTTACCCATGATGGTGCCCCAGTCTATCTACCCTTCATTCTTTGCTTCAACATGTGGGTGTTTCTCAAAATAGGGGTACCCCAAATCATATCAAAGATTGTTTACTCATAAACAAACCAATTTTGGGGTCCCATATTTCAAGACTCCCATGTTCTGACAGGCGCTCTCCAACCACCAGAGTGTGGCCGTGAATGGCTGTCACTCTGCGCCCCAGCTCTCCACATCAAACTAGTCGTCCCGCTGTTGGCATGTGAATTGAACCTACCTGGACCTACCCCATGTTTGCTGAAAGTCGGCGGTTTAACCAAGCAATAATGAAGTAATAACCAACCAATAATAGGGAAAACAATGGTAAATAGTAGGGAACGAGGAGAGGGGCACAGGGTTTTGACCCACAGCCATATTGAAAACAATAAACCCTGAACCATAACCTGCAGTAGTCAACCATTCACCATCCCTGTAGTTGACGCATCCTCTGTTGTCAACCGTTAATTAAGCATCGACCAAAACCTGTAGTAAACCTGTAGGAATGAACCATTAGCAATAATCTCTAATTAATATATCCTCTATTGTCCAAATATTAGCCATTTACCATAACCTTAGTAGCGACGGAAGTAGCAGTAGTATCCAATGGATCAACCATCTTCAAAATTTAAAGCATGGAAGTGAGAGAACCTGTTTCCAGGCCACCCCAGGACCTTACCATGGAACAAGCTATGAAGGGGGCCAGTGAAACCCATTGTCAAGCAGTATTACATTGGCTAGCAATGGTGTCTAACGGTTTGTCAATAGGTTATAAACCAGTATTAGGCACAATGAATTAACACTTATTTGTGAGTATTGTTATCCAATGTTGCTGACCAACATGATGAAAAACAATTCATCATTCAGCCATCATTAATCACTATTTGTGCTTACCACTATTGCTATCCATAGTGGTTAACACTTATTGTCAACAACTCTTGTCGATCTTCAGTGACCGTGAAATTAGCACTCTTATAATACCATTCTTTGACAAACATTCAATCATTGTGTTCTGATCATCCCTGCAATTCTACCATAATGTTGCCATCGTCAACCACTATGGACTATGATTGTTGACTTTAATCCCCCATGTCAACCATGAACCATGACCATCAGCAACCACCAACCACTATATCTTATCACCAAAGTCTACCATGGTCTATCTGCTCGCCACTGTTGAAACTTGTTCGATGCAAATGTTTTCTCAATACTAGGATTGCATGCACCATCAGCAACAAACATTGAAGCGATAAGTTTCATTATCAATTTCATTACTCGTCATTTTGGATCACCAACATTACCATTATCAATTGCATCATGCACAATCGTGAATCATGATTCATCACCAGTATCAACCATGTTTGACACTTAATAATCATCAATTATCAACCACTATATAATAATTATTTAACCATTGATTATTGACCATCATGAAACATCATTAATCATCAATCAAATTACATCAACCACTTGTTCAGCACCATTGCTAGCCGCCTTTACTGCACCCCGCTGCTAGGCGCTGCTTGGGCGCCTCCAATGAACCTGGTACTGTGCGGTGCTGCACGCACTGAGGCCGCTGACCTCAAACACGGAGAAAAATGTGGGTCTAATCATGGCCGGCGATGGAAAACCATGATAACCAAACTAACATTATAATGGAAAATCAACATGATAAACTAATTAAGTTAACCATCATTAAATGGTCATGGATGAATTATGATTAATCTAGTAGTGGTAAATAGTATATAGACTATAATATCATATAAATACATAGATTGACTGTTGCACAAATTTTGTACCCTGTTATGAAATTATGGACCACGCTAATCAGTAATCATATTGAAATACTAGGTTTATCATATGATGAACTATGGACCCTCATTAATTAACCACGATAAACCAAACCAATGGTGTTAAAATCATGGTTCATCACGGTTAATGAGGGTCCATAGTGGTTAAACATGGTAAATTATAGTCAATCTAATAATGGTCTAGAATGGCTAATGACAGTTCACAATGGTTAGTCATGGGGCAATTATGGCTAAGAATTTCTAATTATGCTCCATGGTTCGCAATACGAGATATGACATTTAATACGATGGGTCAAGCCACTAAGAGGTAGCTGAACATTTGGTCAGATGTAGGATGTGAAGAGAAGGGGTAGGGTCTTGCTCCATAATCAAATAGAAACCCCAAAAAAGCAGAAACATAAACATGCATAATCCATTTCAGCCTGTATTTTGATGCATCTTCTCCAAATCATGTTAAAAATGCATAAGAGCCCGAAATCGAAATGTTTCATTTCTGGCCGAACCTGGGGGTCGGAGCAACCCGATGAATACATAGAAGCACGTATGCAAACATTTAAATTGCACATGATAAAAACAACTACATATATACTGTAATATGTACAAACACATTTGCTTATGATATCATTTAATGAAAACAACAAAGTAAATATATGAATTGAATATATGGGTCTCTCACAAGAACAAGCACATACAAAAGTAAATCATGAAACCAAAACGGGACACCATACACACGTACACATGGAGAGCCTCCACAGGATCTTTCTGGGGGTATAGTGCATGGGTATGATTCGTAGATATTCGTAGTAGGATTCGGGCCAGTCGAACATCTAGCAAACAAATAGTACCCCAAATACAATTGGTTTTTATTTATAAATTACTACTCTTGTTGGTTACAATTCTTGTAACTATGTAATCATTTACTTATATGATTATTACCCCAGTACATTCTGAAAGACCATGCCACATTAACCAACAATTCTGGTCTTCCAGGTCATTTGGCCCGCCATACGCTTGTTTCTTAAGCCATAGGGGTACCCCCAAGTTATGCTTAGAGTTTAGTACTACAATGATAACTTGGGGTCCCCCAGACTGGCTTGAGTAACACCCATATAGTAGTTGCTAACCCATCATTGTTGTTGATTATCCCCTCGTAATCCCTATGATTCACCATGACAAATTCCCCTGTAAAACCCATATAGTTGGTATATGTTCACTATTTTTGTTGGTTCCTATCCCTTATTATGTCCACTATTTCTGTTGGTTACTATCCCTTATCAACCATAAATGGCTCTGGGTCAAAACCCTGTACCCCTGGTTCCCCATCACTAACCATTGTTTTCCTTATTCTTGTTGGCTATTATTTCCCATTATTGGTTGGTTAATATTGACCCATAGCCAAATACCACCATGAAACACCACCCTGGGGACATGGCGTAGCCCACCCATGGTTCCACCATGCAGCTCCCATCCCATCCACGGCTCACCCCGAGTAGCCCAGGTCAAGAGCAACCAGCTTTCGCCCGCATCCTGCAACGCCAAGTCGGAGATGAGGACCTCAGGAGCGGCCGGGCACCAGCTGCCGGGGTTGACCATGGGATGGGGTTCTCCAGCGCCATGGGTCCACGGTGTAGCCTCATCCAGTAGTATGGTAATGCATCTATAGTATCGACACAGTGGATCATAAATATGATCATTAGGTCTAGCGAATCTGAGGATTCTACATAGATTCTGTAGGAACAAACCAAGCATGACCTGGTGTTTATCAACCATTTCTGGTATTAAACCTATCAGTTTTGAGGGCTCCCTATCTCAAGAAACCACCAAGGACAATGAACAATGCTTCACTTTGATTGGTTTTTGGCTGATGAAAAACAATGGAGGCGACGGGAACAAGCATAAACGCAAAATTGGAAATCAAGGGTTTGTGGTCAATAATGAGTGCTATTGCGGATCGAAATGGTTGAATTATGCTCCATCATAGTATAGCTCCAGCTGATAGTGATGCTTAGGAACCGTTGATCCTTTATGGCTAAGGGCCAACAAAATCGTGGACACTCCTCGACTGTAAGGGGGTGATGGTCAACCAACTGGTTGGCTTAACTGTGACCATTGTAACGAATCAAGGCATCACCAGGTTACCATTAGGTTTCCTGAGACCATTGGGCATGCTGCTTGGAACAGCTGACTGAGCAACTACACTATGCACCCAGTGATGAATTGGCAAATTTGCCAACAAGGTAGTTGCAATGTGGCATCACTGCTACCTACTCCAGATATAAGCTAATTTGACTGACTGGTGGGCCCCACTTTGCAGTTGAAAGAAAAACTTTTCCGATAGATTGATTTAGCCCAAATTATCAACCCAATAGGAGTGTCAGTGATAATATAACAGCTTGGTGGTTTCAACTCCTACGAAAAATCTGCTTGTCAACCAACCATTTGTTAATGATTACTAGGGAAAATTAAAAAAAATGATTGAAACCACCAGCGGATTTCCCAATCCTCGGGCACTCCCCCAGCCGTGAAGAACACCGTGATTGAAACCACCAACCAACAGGATAGTATATTTGCACTCCGTCAGAACACCCCTGGTAGCTCCTGGCCTTGAGCAGCCCGCACTGGCCGGGTACCCCTGGCAGCCTCGCTCCGCCAGCTCTTGGCCACCGCACTGGACGCTCTGCTAGCTCAAACGCTGGGTCCTGCAGTGCATCAATCCATGGCCAGTGGTGACCAGTTGCATAGCTGGTTAATGGTTAATCATAGGGGATGATGACTAGCAAATATAGGGGATATATACCGACTATACGGCTATGGGTCAATATTAATCAACCAACAACATTTGTTAACTAGCTGGTTGATAGTTATTAATTAATAGGGTATAATAAGGAACAATACTGGGGGATATACCAACTATATGGCTATGGGTCAATAATAGCTGGTTAATGGTTAATAATAGGGATGAAAAGTAACAATTCTAGGGGATATATACCAACTATATGGCCATTGCTCAGCACTCGTGTCACGAACAAACCTTGCTCACACTCCTCTAGGGGTCGGGGCAGGGACGCTACAGACGTTGCCGGCTATGGGTTAACATCAACCAACAAACAACGGAGGATAGTAACCAACAAGAAGGAAAACAATAGTCAATAGTGGGGAACCAGGGGTACCGGGTTTTGACCCACAGCCATAAAATGGTTGATAACCGATGGTTGATAATAGAGGATAAGAACCAGCAATAATGAATGGTTAAACAACTGCTATATGATGGTTTCTGAGAAGAGGGGACACCAACAATGGTTGGTTTCTGAAAAACGAATATTGATCTGGGATGCCCCCAGTTTGACCTTCGTCACTTCAGGCTGGCATTGAGTACTTACTTACTGTTGACAGTATTGACATGTATTGACTACCATCGGTTTTATGGCCCTTTGTTCTCAGTAGCAATAAGCATGCGTTCCACGACATCCCTAAAAACAATTGATAGACACTGAGATGATCATCAATTCGGATCAACTACTCAATTAGCAGGCCATTCAGATGTCTTGCTACTTGATTTGCCAGAATAAACCCATAGACTCTTGCAGGTGAATGAACTAAAATCATAGGAGCAACTCAAATTGTGGGATATCAATGATATGTCGCCCCAGAACAAATAAAGTGCTGGTCTATTAATAGTGGAAGGTATCGGCTTCACGCTTATTGACCGAGTATTGATGGTGGTCAGCAATGGTTGTCATTGATTGCTCGCTATTGATGCAGTTTTAATGGTGGTTATTAATGGCTACTAGCGGTTAAAGACCTTCTCATGTTTTGATGGTTATAATAAATCTGTGCTGGGGGATCCATGTCGACCGCCCATGTTGCAAACCACCAGCAATTATAAAGTACCTCTGGCTTACTGAAGCACGTAGGGATTCATATTCACAGGGTGCCATTGATCACGCTGGAACTCAAGCGGCACAACGGAGGCGGCCACCGCACGTAGGTCCTCTAGCAAGACATCGCTGTTGGCAAAGCTGTCGCTGCAAAGTTGACGGACTTGCACAGCATAAGCACCTGCAGCACCCCAAACAGCAGCGGTGCTCCCAAAAATGTTCGTTGTAAACCGGGATGCTCCATGTATGTTATGTTTTCCTATATTGAGGCCATTCAGGAAGTAAACGAAGGTGAATACACCATACATGGATCATCTGGGAAATGATACAAAACAATGACTTGAGGTATGTTGAGTTTGCTTGTCGGTTTACTCAATGGGATGCTTGAGGTTCCTCTTGGACGAACACCAACACCCTCGGATCAAGAAAATGAGAGCCGTGCGAATTGCCACGGAGAAATGGCTCCTGAAATTTGTGCGGCCCTGAATGGTTGGGTTTTGGTACAGGAAATCATCATCTTTGGCGGATCTGCTTCTGTTTCTCCTGTAATTGATGGTTGTCATCCCCTATGATGAACCAGTTTTATTCTAGGATTATAACCTATATATTACTATCCGCTTATAACACCTTATGATTGGGAATGGCTTCCCACAGGTCACAAGTTTGGCCATGTCCAGCATCTCTCCAATAAAACTCCAAGCCGCAGCTCCTGGAGAACACTAGCGCATGTGGGGCTGGCCCAAGACCATCCACCAGGTGCGCGGCGCAAAGCAAAATGGTGGGCTTTCTCAAGTCATAGGGGACCCCAAAATGGTAGGTTTATTGCTATAAACGATTATCATCGGATGATTTGGGGGTACCCCTATTTTAAGAAACACCCAAATAGATATGTGCCACTATTGTGGCTTTGGTAACGCCCGTGTCGGTTTATACCAACAGCGGACAATACGCCAGTGACATGGCTAAAATACATCGATTTTAGCCAATCTATCAGTGGTTGTATTTTGGCCATGTGATTGACCACTGCTGGTATAAAACACATAAGCATCTATTTTTGCCATGTGATTGATCACTGCTGGTATAAAACACGTAAGCATCGTACAAAACCTCCAGCAACCTTTTCGTTCACCAGGCCTGACGTCGAAAACTGTCAACTCCCAGGTGCAGATTGGAAGCAATCCCGTAGGCTGTTGAACAAGTGAGGCAAATGGATGCTCTATTAATAGAAATGGTCAATACAAAGGATTATTTGATGGTACCCATATTTTGAGAAACACCTAAATAGTCACTCCACGCAAAAACTGATTCGGCATCATATGAGTGTTGCTCAAGCCATGGGGAGTCCCAAAAATTGCTGGTTCATTCCTAAAAACGATCAAAACGGGTTGATTTGGGGGTAGAAGAAACCACCATATTCTGTGATCCGTGGGGTTGTACAAACACCTCAATGGCCGATTGTGAACCAAACTCCATGCCTGGAAAAAGGTTGAATGTCGTACAACCCCTTCCCAGAATAAAAACCCTCACAGAACAATCCTTGGTTTTGCGTCAAATCTATCTTTTAGAAGTCATACTTGTTTACTTTTCAGTTGTGACCTGGAAACAGGTATGATGCAGGGCCCAGGCATGCTTCAAATGTAGGCTTCCACCATGAAATTCCTAAGTTTCCACTGGTTGGGGGTACCACCATGTGTGGACAATCAGCACACTATACTTTGTTGACATCCTCTTTTGTCAACCATGATTGAATGTGGTCAACCGCTGTCAGCCGTTCTGAACCACCATTCATCTTTGTTTATTCCTTATCAGCCACCATCAACCATGTTCAACCTTCATCAATCATCATCAACCTTATCAACACTTCTCATCGTCAACCAGTATCAATCGTTTTCACCAACCCACGTAAACCAGCTCGTTGACCAAATGAGCCATCCCCAAATCATCATCAACCACTATCTATAATAACTTTGCGGCATTAACAACATTGACCATCATTAAGTATTAGTACTGACCGTCATTCAATATGAGCAGGAACAACCACACCCCACACTGTACTATCTGGATCCAGTTGATCATTGCAAAGCCTTCTCAACAATTAGCCTCTGGTAGTCACTACTCTGGAAGCTGAAAATCAAAATCTTTTACAGGTTCAATCGGGTAAAGCCATCATAAATAGTGGATTTTCCACTTCCAGCTTTGTTTACCGGAGAGTAATCATTATTGTCAATTGATTTGCCATCAGCGACCGTTGCTGCTAGCCATTGGCCATGGATAAGCATAACTATCAACTATAAGTCACCTGACAATACAAGTATGTATGTATCCCAGTCTGTAGCCATCAGTCAATCATCACTTCCAGCAAAACCATGTTTGTCCTTTCTTTGTAAAACCATGATTGTCGGCCACTTTTAAGTCTTATGAATCATGGGTAACCTCGGTTGTCAAACAATTGTGGCTAATACTAATACCCCTTAATCAATTTTAGTCATCAATTTCCTTCACCAGAAGAATCAACCTACAAAATACCATTAACATCAACTACAACAACCAAGCATCATTGATCCACCAAAAACCATTGACTCACCCTTGAAACTGAACCAAACCACTGGAAATCAATGGTTTTTGGTGGGTCAAACACCATTAATCCACCAAAAAAACCATTGACTCACCAGTGGTCATTGAGACTCAACCATTGATCAATCCATTGAATCAGCATCCCACTGAAACTCCACCAAACCCCAGCGCAACTGGGCTGCCTTGAGAGCCCAAGGTCAACCTTGGCGTCAAACGGGCGCGGATGCGGACGAGATACCGAGCCTGACGATCCAATTCACAAAACTAGTGACGACCTGGTTGGTGGTTGAACCACCCCGTCATGAAAAATATGCGCAAGTCAACCAACTAATTGTTATTAATACTGTCTTTTCTGAACATTTATTTTGACTTTTTTTGTCCTGGTGGCTTTTAGATCCCTTGCTAAAAGTCTAACGGCTTTAGTGGTTATATGGTCAATCCATCATATCCCAAAAAAGCTAAAAAGCTATGTTCACAGCTGTAATCCACCCAGTCTCTAGTATTAGTCCATCAATATTAGCAGTGGAGTATGGTAATAATATACTAATTATAGGCTAATTACCAGTATTGGACAATATTGTATAGTCATTAGCCCATAATGCGGTACTCATATTGATGATAATTAATTAAGGTTAAGAACATCTGTGAGGATGATATCAACTATTAGCCGATAATATGGTAATAGTGTTAATAGTGAATCATGTTTGACTAGCATTTACATTTAGTATCATTGGTAATCATTAATTGAATTGGGCAATTTCAGATATTAGCCATAATCTAGAATTGTGAGTGTAATCATTTACAATACTGCGAATCATTACAAACTATGGTAGGCACAGAACGCGCTTAATCAAACATCCAAAGCACATATGCTAATATTCTTACATAATTTGTGTATCTGACGAGCAGTATATGCCACAATTTGGCTCACGGTGCTTTGTTGCGTCACGTACTTGTTACAGGTCAGCGTGCATCCTTCGTCAGATCCAACCGGATGGATTGGTCACTCGTCATGATCAACCAACAGGTACTATGGGATTTCTGAAAATGGGAACCCCCAAGAAATGAGGTGACTCAGTATAAACTGTTAATATAGACTGCTGATATTGGATGAGGGGTCCCCTATGCTGACAAACACCCATATACATCAATACACATATTACGCCTATGTATAGAGAGACAAAAGAAAAACACTATACTCTATACTGACAGTACCTTGGATATTCAGTTGCTCTAACGCCTTCCAAGGTCTCTAGCTCAACAATCATCAACCATCAACCGTCGCTCCACGACTTGGGCATCCGTACGTCCGCAGAACTGCGTCACATTGACCCACAGCAGGATCCGATGAACAGTTCAATGCCTGGCCATGAAGCGGACTTTTCAGCTTGCACTACCATGTTCAGCCAAACTGGTCGGTGCTAGCTATCGCATGCCATACACAATCGCAATCACCAAATCCAGAGACACTACCAGGTCCCACAGAACAATCCATGAACCAGGGTACAGTACTTGCAATGGCTGCTACAATGCACAGCCTTGTGCCTGCATCGATGAGAGACCCCTTTTCAAAATTGTGTTACATGGCAGTGGGTCAAAACCCCGTACCCCTGGTTCCCCTATCATTAATCATTGTTTTCCCTATCATTGATGGTGGAAATCCTTCATTGGTTGGTTAATATTGACCCATAGCCACATGTTTGTGTGCAATGAAACAATGGACGGCAGCGGCGAACCGCACCTCTGAGGTGATGCCGTCCGGGTACAGCAGCAAGGCTTCCCAGGAACTCGCGGGGCGTCAGTTGCTTCAAGGCTCATGGATTTCCAGCCGGGATTTCCAACCACCGGGGGAGCTGCTGCGCTGACAAAAAGGCAACTAGTTGATGGTGAATTGAGAGTGATTAATGATGATATCAACATTACCAGTAGTGATGATAATGATTACCACTAGTCAGTGATCGACATGATTGATTGTAATTACTAATGATTCATCTAATGATTATCTGCTGAGTTGTCAAGTGGCTGTTCACTTTCGGGGATGTTTGTCAGGTTTCACTCCACAGCTCGGTTGGTCTATCCACCAAACATGTTCATTTTGAAGGGGACACCCATGGGATCCCGCTGGAAACAACAGGAAACCAACCTGTAGATTTGGGAGATCCATATCAACACCCAGGTGCATATGATAGTAAATAACCAGCTATTGGGTCACTATTGACCTTGCTATTTGCACGTGTTCACCAGTAAATCCGCCAAGCGTCCACTTGACAAACACATACATACATACATACATACATACATTACATTACATTACATTACATTACATTACATAACATTACATTACATAGCAATGGCAATACATTACAGTACATTACATGACATTACATAACATACCATTACATTACATTACATTACATTACGTTACATTACATTACATTACATTACATTACATGACGTTACATTGCATTACATTACATAACATTACATTGCATTACATTACATTACATTGCATTACATTACATTACATTACATTACATTACATAACATTACATTACATAGCAATGGCAATACATTACAGTACATTACATGACATTACATAACATACCATTACATTACATTACATTACATTACGTTACATTACATTACATTACATTACATTACATGACGTTACATTGCATTACATTACATAACATTACATTGCATTACATTACATTACATTGCATTACATTACATTACATTACATTACATTACATAACATTACATTACATAGCAATGGCAATACATTACAGTACATTACATGACA
This sequence comes from Symbiodinium kawagutii, assembly GCA_009767595.1. Taxonomy (NCBI): domain Eukaryota; class Dinophyceae; order Suessiales; family Symbiodiniaceae; genus Symbiodinium; species Symbiodinium kawagutii. The sequence goes on from VSDK01009457.1 coordinate 823,753, forward strand.
TTACATAACATACCATTACATTACATTACATTACATTACGTTACATTACATTACATTACATTACATTACATTACATGACGTTACATTGCATTACATTACATAACATTACATTGCATTACATTACATTACATTGCATTACATTACATTACATTACATTACATTACATTGCATTACATTACATTACATACATTACAGTACAGTACATTACATTACATAACATTACATTACATTGCCTTACCTTACCTTACATTACCTTACATTACATTACATTACCATACATACATTACATTACATTACATTACATAACATAACATACCATTACATTACATTACCTTACATTACGTTACATTACATTACATTACCATACATACATTACATTACATTACATTACATTACATTACATAACATACCATTACATTACATTACCTTACATTACGTTACATTACATTACATAACATTACATTACATCACATTACATGACATTACATTACATTATATACATACATACATATATATACATATATATATATATAAGCATGAAACAAAACATCGTCACAAATACTCACCCATATCAACTAATTAATACTAACAGCTCTTGAACATTCCTGAAATCCAACTTCCCCAACTTCCACTACTGCCATCCATGACTTCCGCCATGACTCCCGCCTGAATGCACAGTCACCAGCGCTTCCCGGCTGCCAGGTAAGGCGCAATTGAAAGGCTGAAATCTGGAGCCGCGCTGCGCCGCGCTAAGGCAGGGCGGAAGTGGGAGTCCCCATGAGAACGTGACGCCCAGTGAGATTGAAGTCGGTGAATGCAGCATTTACCGTTTTAACTCACCAACTAAAGTGGTGACTAAGTGGTTAAGGGTGGATAGTGGTACATCATGGGTCATATGAAGGTCTTATTATCAATTAGCAAATGTCTTAACTCACCAACGAAAGTGGTTAAGGATTGATAGTGGTAAATCATGGTTCATATGAAGGTCTTATAGCAGTGGATCACTTCCAACAACAATGGTTGTTACTGGCTAAAGATGATAGGTGGGATGGATCTAGCAATGGTTATTCATGGTTAGCAATGATAGGTGGGATCGGAATTCTTCACAATGATAGTTAATAATTACAAATGTTGGTCAACTGATACGGATGCTGGATACAACCCCCCTAGTTTACCGGTGTAAATCAAGTCATAAACCACTATTAGCCATGATCAACCAATGTCTCAACTTCTGTTCTGTACGTTTCAAACACCATCATCAATGAGCCACTACAGCATTGGCTCAATCTACTGTGTTGGTTTCTGTTGGGCTAATGATGCTTGTAAACATCCCTAAATCATTTATCATTTATCAGTATCAAAACAACTAGCAACAACCAGGACAATCATTACACCATGTTGCTGGATATCATCCCATACCTATCCATGATCCTCCATCGTCAGCAACCTGCAATGGTTGGTGGCTGAACCCCTGGGAAAAATATACGTCAATCAACCAACCATACCAATTGTTGAGCAACAAAAACTAGTTGATTGTTGTAACCACGTATTATTGATATTTTTTAAGACCTTCATATCGACCACAAACCACTCTTATAGATCTCTATTTTTCGTCAGTATCAATCACCATTAACAACTATTAACCAGTATTAAGCATAATTTAACCACTATTAAGCGGTATCAACCATTATTTACCACTATTAAACCACTATTAAACCACAAATCATTCACCACGAGAGCTGGTGAAGATGATCAAACCTTCATTAAGCACCAGCCCCAAAGCCCTTTCCACTCTGCCTTCGTGATCATCAACGCCGTGGGCGCGTCTGCCTTGATGGGTAGAGGCGTGCTGACCTCAGGGCGGCGGTGGAGAAGGATGGCGACTTTCCGCCAGTGATGGCACATGGTTGATGGTTGGTGGTTGAACAACCCAGGGTGAACTGGTGCTTAATAACGGTTATATGTGGTCATAATGGTTGATTCGGGATGCTTGGGTTACACACTTTGGTGTTGTTTATTCAGGATTTATTTGAAAATAACAATAAGGATTAATAAGGAATAATGGGGATAAATAGGGAGTAAACCATTGATAGGATTTTTTAGGGTTCATCATAGTGGTTAATGATGGATAATAGTTAATAGTGATTAACAATGCGGAATTGGTTGATAGTGCTTTATTAAGCACTGAAACCTTCATTAATCACTGTTAATCACTACTCTTCGCCAGTTGATGATGTTTGGGTTTTTTGGCTGAATCATGAACCATGTGCCATCATCAATGACTATCAATGATGTGAACAAATGATCAAGCCAAAATTACGTGTTTATAGTGAATCAATCTTGACTTCACCATCAATGCTGATCATTAATGACGAATATGTGCTTGATTCTGGCTTCATCCTTTGTTGATCAATACAGTTGATGCTTTTACAATGGTCAATTGATGGCTAATGATGGTGAACTTGGATAGTTCATGGTGGTAATGGTCACCAGATTGGTTAGTTGATGTCATTTAATGCTTCATTCATGGTTGACTATAGGTTGATGAATGTAAATGACGTCGTTGGCTTCGTACTACCCTTGGCGGAACACAAAGGACGAGGAACCAGTTGATAAAAGGTTTATCCTACTCCCTGAAGGGCGTCATGACTCCCAGGATATTCCAGCAGAGCTAAATCGGTAGTCGCTGGAAGCCCAGCAAAGCCCAGGGCTAGGGGCTGCGCCCTGCGAAGTGCATGCAGTGCTTGGTGTTTGCTCAACAATGTACTGGCACATGAGTCTCCTCTACTGGTTGGTGCTTGAACCACCCCTATGAAACATACATTAGTCATTTGTCAGCTAAGAATGTGTCAATAATTGCTTTTGGGAAAGTAAAATATGACAATCAAACCACCAACCGGCAATGTTTCGATTGGTACCGCTTATCATCTCCGAACTGGGTATCATCCTTCTTTTATTGGTGAACATCGCCTTCTAGAGGAACGTGCTACTTCATCTACGTCAATTCTTGTTGATATCAAATGATTTTTGTGGTAACCAACCAGCCAACCAACCAACCAATCAAGTGACCAACCAACCAACCAGCCAGTTAACCATCAGTAAACCATCAGTACCCACCACCAACCAATCAACCAACCATGCGACCTCCCATGCAACGCTGGGCGCCCTTGCGCCCGGAAAGGCCAGCTGCAACCAAGTGGAATTCAGGCCGCTGGACTCCAAACAGGTCTCACGCCTGGTGTTGGTCTCGTTGAGTAAACGGTTGACCGTCATTCATTAAATATCATGTGACAACCAGTAACCAGTAACCCTTGGTCCACCAAATATTATCATATATTCAACAAATATCGTCATTATTTGACAATCTTAAATATTATTTGATTATATTTGTTGGTCTCATTAAATATCATCAAATGTCAAATATCCAGAAGCCTAAGTATATCTAGATATCATCGTTCTATTTAGAGCTGAATCTATGAAGGGTGGATGTTCCACGGGATGTTCCACGCGACTGGGTTGGCTTATCGGAGAGTAATTCTTCTAACCAGCCATTTTGGGGTTCCCGATTTCAAGAAACCCCAAATCGGCAATTGGCATTGGCTTTGCGTGTGGCAAAGGCGATTGACAACGGCTGACTAACCTCTTTATGATGATTCAGGCAATGAACAACAATGTTTTGAACTTCTTACAAGTTTCAACATGATGACTCGAGTTCCGACTTTTGCTGGACCAATCCCAAATGAGACATGGAAGATCGAACACGAGAAGTAGTTCGGCAATCATTATCACGGATTTCTGTCTATGGACTACCACATCTCCGTCCAGCAAATACCTTCTAGTGAGTTCCTCCAGCAAAACCAACAAAATACACAGCAAGTGCTGGGTGATGGTCAACCCACATAAAACCTGGTAGTAGAGTCACCCGAAAACCCAATCAACCAGGCCATTTGTCATTGCTGAATTGGATTCTCTTCAGCCAAACAAAGTTCAATGTTTTGGGGTGCCTCCGTACTGCATATTTGGGAAAGCCAATGGAACATGATGTTGTTCCGATCGATGTGACTACATAAAGTTCTTCCTTTGAGGTTTAGGCTACTTGCACCCTTTTAGTATTCAGTGGAAGCCCGAAAAAAATACAATCTGTTCCTTACGTGGAAGAGTATGCCTACAATCACTGGTTTCAAGAGTGAACCCTATGTTTTTTTTGTGGATCTTTGGGACTTCCGATGTAATGTAACAGAAGATCCAGCTGTTCATAATCCATACTAGGAGTTAAACCAAAGCTGTGCTTTTTGATGAATTGCTGGATGCGAACCCACATATGTTTATATCTAACAAAATATCGTACCGGATCATAACATATCATATCATATCATATATCATATCATCATATCAAAATCTATGAATCCATATGCTCAGACTGGCAATGACTTATAAATGTGGATCTAACCACACAAGCAGCACTTTGCACATTTTGGCGGCCTTTGGATGCGTTTGGCGCCAAGATACACACGCACGTCGTAGGGTGTATTGCTTCCCAAGCCAACATTCACCTGAGAGGAGCTTCACTGGTTTGGTTGATGGTAAACATGGTGGTTTCCCAAGCCATAGGGTCCTCCCAAAGCTCTGGTTGGTTTATTACTATACGTCTTCAATAATGCATGATTTGGGGAGTGGCCTATTTTGAGAAACACAACACCGGGAAAGCCAACGAGTTGGCCGGTTGGATTCTTTTCTACCGGCTTCTTGGGGCCCAAAGCTCGACCCATGGAGTTTTTTGGAAGATGAACAAAATCAAACTCCCAGTGGGTCCATGTCTGTCCACAGGGGATCAGCCACCTATATCCTGGTGGGTGGTTTTGACCCCAAAGAAAAATATTAGTCAACCAACCATTTGTTGACAATTACGAGGGAAAATAAAAATGTTAAAAACCACCAACGACTTGGTAAACATCCCAAAACTAGTCATACCAACATCAGCAGTCAAGAGTTGGATTTAAAGGATTGTCGGCCTAGCTGTGATCATTTGCACACATGTGCGCGCAGAAATGTATAACAATAACACTGTATGTTTGTATGACTGTATGTACGTCTGCATGTAAGCAGGTAGGTAAGTGAGAAGGTAGGCATAGAGTGGGTAGGCACTCGGGCTTGTAGGGTAGGTATGTATCTTTATGCCTCTATATCTAATCTGCACCTATTGGTACATTATCGAAAATCTGGGTATGCACATGTGTATGACACCCCTCGATCACTGTTGAAACAGGTCCGTTATCAGTTATCTTAGGAGATATCTTTGTTTGTCATGCCCAATGCATGGTTTGCCGCGGTTGTAGACAATTGTTCTACTCAAAGTGGATTGGATCAAATGACCATTGCATGTTCAAAAGTGAAAATAAACAGAACGTACATAGCGGAAGAATGTCATCTTGATAAGCAATCCTCCGTTCATCTCATGTTTGTTAGTTGCAAACAGTCTCATAAGTCCAGTAGGCCTGGTATACTGATACGGTGGATTGCCATCCATGGTGCATGGTTTCCTCGCTCCCACCGTCCACCAGTTGGATTGGAATCCCTTCAACCGCCAAGTCGCAGTGCAGTTCGAAATGTCCCGATGGTGGCTGAAGCAACCTTTGCGTAGCCCGGGTGGATTGGTTGATTGTGGCTAGTAATATAGTTAAATGATGCATGATCAAAGGGGATGTTAACAAACAATGATATTAGTCCACCAACCAACCAACCAACCAACCAACCAACCAACCAACCAACCAACCAACCAACCAACCAACCAACCAACCAACCAACCAACCATTTGTTATTTGTTGGGAAAACGCGTTTAAAACCACCAACCACTTAAGAATGGTAGATTGAGTGCTTGATAAAGGTTCTACCAGCTGGTGCTCATCATATTCCACCAACGCAATCCCTGGAGGTGCGCGGAATGCCTGGGCTGTTGCTCAAGGCTGCGCCTAAGAGTATCAGTATGGTCATGGAGTCGTTTCTTGGAAGATGACAGTTATGACACACCCACCACACCACTGTTGATACCAACGCAAAATAGATCAAGCACCTGCCGAAACCCGCAGCATAGAACAAATTCTGCGATGTCTTTTACCAGCTCCACGCATAGGCCGCTATGTGGATTTTGACAGCCTTGAGAAGCCAACAGCTCGATAGGATGATCAAGTGCTTGCAGCTCCGTTGCGTATACTTTCTCCATACCATCCCTCCGCAGTTTGCATAACAATAGAAGTGTAAAGTCACCAATTCAGAATCCATCAATAAAGAATGCAATGCTCTGATGATAACAATCACAAAACTTCCAGTCGGTTCGAATATGTATCGCTTCTATTCTGGGTATGTGCCAAAATAGGGTAACCAATAACCCACCTGAAAATGATCATCTTACTGGGAAACCATTGGTTTTGGAGGCACCACTATTTTGGCACATACCCAATACGTATCCTGTTAGTCTTGGCGGTTTCATATTTTCTATTGAACCTGGTGAACTTGATGATACCCTCAGAATATTCACAAATTGTATTTTTCTTAGGCAACTACCAGGGGCAGTGCGCACCATAGACAACACCGTGGAACATGTAACCACAACCACAGCTTGGGCGGACAATGTTTATGGATGTATGATGATGTATTTGCTTTGACAACTTTCTGGCATACCATGATACAGGGTAGTTAGTGACATACCGCGATATGAATTGGGAGTTGTTGTTTTGAAAACCGAAACCACTGCCGATGTTGATGATGTTTGGACACAAATGCATACACCACGCACATCAAATTCCGATTGTACATGTCGAAGTTCTTCCATCAATCGATCTAATATGTGCTAAAAAACACTTGCATAAACATATCAAATCATTACTGAGTAAATATGCATATGCAAATATATGTGCTAAAAATACGCTGGCATAAACATATCATATATATTCAAATCTGTGTAACTACATGTAAACTGGGTGCTTTCAATAAGACCTTCCACCCACTGATGCTTCGCCACCAATGTTGCACTTCCAAGGCTGAAGGCCCGAGCCGAATCCCGACGCTTCCCAGTTGTCCTCCGCTTGGCTTTTCACCTGCACCTGAAACTGGGCCCCTGGGGCGTTTTCCATGTGGCTATGGGTCAATATTAACCAACCAGTACTGGTGGATAATCACCAGCAATAATAAGGGAAACAATGGTTGATGATAGGGGAACCAGGGGTACGGGGTTTTGACCCAAACCAATGTCACCAGGGAAGCAGTTGGGAAATGAGGGCGGGACTTCCATTTGGGATCCAGTTGTGGACCAGTTGGGAACCAGTGATCTAATGAGTTTGAGCGAACCAAGGGGTTCAATGATTCAGCTTACCCAAGGATTGATGGCTGTGACTTGACTTGAACATGGTTTTTTATTGGTCACTTTTGAATGGGTGGTTTATGGTGGTTTTATCTGTGGTCATTTTCATGAGTGTTTGCAAAACGTCAAGCGGGAAAGGGATCGTAGCTTCTCAATTCAGGAAACAAAGTAATTGCAGAATATATTCATCCTACATTCTACTAATAATGTACCCGTATACTCAGAAGACATGTCGTTCAGGTGAAGTCGGCAGTTGCAACCAAAGCCAAACATGACTCCTCGTCGCCAGAGAGTTGAAACGTTGGAGCCAGCTATGTACAGATCAGGTTCCTGGGGGGCGAGCCCGTCATGGATTTGAATGACCTCCATTAAACCAGTCGTATCGAACCCACACCTCTAACGAGGAACAGCTTCATTAACCAGCTCACCAACCATGGAGTAATGAACAAATCATTACCAGGACTACCTTATTATCCACTCATACGAACCAGCACCAGCTTTTAGCCCATTCTCTGTTCCACAGCTGCACCACAAGCAGCACATGCATCTTGAGCCAACGGCTTGGAGCGGCTTGTTACATAGCTGCGACACGTGTTCAGCTACACAACAAGTTTCCACGGCACACCATCTTTTCCTGAAAGTACACGTTGTCAACTTCCCCAAGCTTCTTCGTATGTTTGCAGCCGTCATGTCATGCCAAGAATGTATCACTCTAGGAGTTTTTCAGCTATCCCCGCTGTCCCTCACCCATCTTGCTGTCATTCATCTCTCGTAGCTGTCTCATCCCCGGTATCCGTCAGTCCTGGCCTTTCTGGGATTTTTGTCAGCCATCCCTCCGCTGTTCCTCACTCAGTCCAGCAAACAGCGAATCGGTTACGTCTCACAGCTGTCTGATCCGCTCCATCAGATCATCCACTTCCAGCTGATGCCTGAGCTGTTGCATCGCAAGTTGCTCCTCCATGTGGGCCCTGTCAAGCTCACGCTGCTCCAGCTCTTATTGAAAACATTGCTGGAGCTGCGTCAGAACTTGGTTACAATCTGCTGCCCTTGTTGCTGCTGTTGTTGCAGCTGCTATCCTGTTCGATTTGCTTTAGCAAATAATGAATTGTGAAAATCTAAACAATAAGCTATTTGTCTAAAAACAAATTTGTTTAAAAACAAAATAGCTGTCATTTTTGTTTTGGGGAATTGTTTCGACAGATTCCCCAAAACAAAAAGCTCATCTGTACCAATTCACCATCGACCTGGTCTTTTCAAAACTGTCTGCCAGTCCCCTTGATTTGTGCACAGTTTCCCCAGTGAGTTAGCCTTAGATCTGCAGCCACAAACTGAGAAGTGTGCATAAACACATATCTATTGAAAATGGACTAATAGAGAAATGAGTATCGGTTGAATGTTTTTCTTTCATTAAATCCATTGGACAGTCATGACTTGACCATTAGAAGGACTATTGAAAGATAAATTCAAGATGATAATTATCTGATTGGTGGCTTCAACCCGTAGTGGCTTCGACCGTAGTCAACCAACCCTTGGTGAAAAGCGGTGGAAATACTGGTTGGTTTACTAGAGGTTGATTATTACCAACCAGTTACTGTTGGTGGTTTAAACACATACAGTAACTCAACCAACCCTTGGTCAACAAACCCTTGGCAACATGTTTGAAACCACCAAGCAGCTACTGTATCGGCACCTGCCAGGCATGGAAGGTGCAAGCCTTGGCAAACGCCGGAGGTTAACGATGGATAATAATGGTGACTAGCTGATGAATTGATGGTCAATCATGATATTGGATCATAACCATGGAAGAGCCATGGTAGCCATGAGCACTCTCATCATCAGACTGTAAAAGAAAAGCATGTATTTCTATCATTGTTCATCATCCTATTATATAATGTTGTCATATATGTGATCATAATATAATCACATGCCGATATGATATGTCGTGAGCATCATCTTCATCCGTTTCATTTCCTAGAACTGTTTTCTTGTCCCGCATTGTTTCCTGCAGTTACCCCTTGACTTACCATCATGTTCATAACACTACACCCACAATTGTCATTCACATCATGGTACCCCAAAACCACCTACTTCCCTCATAGCTGATGGGCAATTCTAGGCACTGTGCAGTTGTTATTGGTTAGCAGTGATACGCCAAGAGCAACCAATGACTTTGGAATATAACGTTTGTCTGGTGTTTTCAGGGTGATTAGAGGCAACAGCGAGCACAATAGACATCTTCTTCCAGCATATTCTCGTCATATCGGATTGGTTCAACGTATATCTTCCACAGCCAATCATGATAACTTCGCAGGAGACATGGCCTCGGAAAGTGCTGAACACATCCAGCAATACCATCTGTCACCATTCATTATATATTGGTTCCTGAATCAACTGGCAAGAACTAAACAACGAGTTTAATCTATACATACATTTTTTGCCTTGCGTATATGCACAACCAATAATACATACAATAGAATACATACATACATGCATATATATGAATATATATATATATACATATATAAATATATATATATACATATTATAAATTACGTCTGCATGTATACACAATCTCTGCAAAATATATCACAATGACTGGCTATCCCACCTCAAGCCAACACCTGCGGGTGACTTTTGGACACTTTGCTTGAAAATCCGTGCCATCCCTCGCCTGAAGCCCTCAGGTCATCATCCAAAAAAACATGTCTGGAAGGGAACCCCTGATGGACAAGAGGACTGTAAGCACTAATTGCAAGGGTGAGTGGATATACAAATCCCAGCCATCCTCTCATCTACAACCTCCTCTCACTGGTAACAAACTTGGGACACCCGGCCCATGGATGTGTGGCAGCCCAGCTAATCTCCAAGTCATAGGGGCTTATGCCTCAATGCTGGAGCTGAGCAAGATTGGAGCCATCGTTTCTCACGGCAGTTTGAGAACCCCCAAAGCTATGGTTGGTTATCACATGGTCGTTTCTCAAGCCCAGGGTTGGTGTATTGCTATAAGCGGTTCATAAACTGGATGACAACTGGGGGTACCCACGGCCAATCTAGCTGTCTGGCTGACCAAAATCAGTGATTTGATTGGCTAGAGAGCATCTTCACATTCATTCGCCTATACACATGCGGAGTGCTACCAAAACACTTTCAAAGGTTGGTTCGGACTGGGCAGTTTGTGGGCCGTTTACTAAGTTACTGGCTATTCCGTTGCTAACAATTTATATACCCATATCATCCTCTAGCACCAAAAGCGACACACCTTCGTAAGTTGCAATGGCTACCCTGCAAGATTGCTCGTAGTTCCATGCTGCATCACCATCAACGTATCGAGGCCTCGAGGCTGACTGGGCTACTTGCATTGTGAATCGCTTCTGACTCCCATGGCTTTCATCAATCGTCGCATGGTTTCCCACTGCAGCTGAAGCATAGGCTTGCCTTGTAGCTCAAAAGCATTTGGAGCTACAACAACTGATCACCACGAAAACGCCATTGGCCACGATGGACCGCTTCGCTTACAGACCATCACTAGCAACTAGTGAGCAAACAATGATAAGCCATCTTTGACTATACTCTACTTTATAGACTGCTATCAAATACTATGAGTATAATAAGCACTATTGACCATTGGTTGGCCACCACTCAGTTATTAACCATTGACTCACTATTTAATCATGAACAATCAACATATACCATGACTCGGTGGCTTTTAGATGTTAACCAATCTGACGATTATCCTCTGCTAAAGCTAATCTGGAAGCTAGAAATCACCAGGTTTCATAGGTAAACCAGCTACAAAATGCTACAAATGATGGATTTCTAACCCCAGCCTACCCTACCAGGCCCTACCACCCGCCCTCACCCCATCACCCTACACACCCGCGACGCGCTGCGGCATGCCACTGATGGCCGTGAGATTCACCGGGCTGGCTGCTGGCATGGCGGTGACCTGACAGTCGCTACCTGCGCCGGCAATGGTCCACGGCATGGCATGGTGACCACAACTGGTTGCCTGGACTGGTCATAGACACTGGTGCCGGTGGTTTTTGAAGCCAGAGGGAACCCCAAAAATGGCTTGTTTATGATTATAAATGGTTTGGGAAACCTATTTTGGATTATGATTATAAATGATTATGATTATAAATGGTTTGTTTATGATTATAAATGGTTTTTATTGGATGATTTGGGGGGTCCCCTATTTTGAGAAATCCCCATATGGTACCAAACTACAAGGCCAACTGACCCTGAACCGGTTCAATGGATTCTATATGATTCAATCATTTGGAACCAGAATGGAGAACATACATACCGTATACCTTTATATACATATGTACATATATATATATATTTAGATACATATCATTGCCAATATGGTAGATGTAGCATGCAAGACGCATATTGATGCATCTTTCATGTATGGATATATCCGAGTCATGGTTGCTATGACTATGACTATTGCTGAGACGAGGGAGGAAAAAAAGACAAACAAGAAAAGCAAGAACACAGGAAACTTGTCAGCAAAGGGAGCGGTAGAATTGGCAGAATTAATAAACTATCATTTTGCTTTATCTTATCTGCTCATGTATTTGAAGCTTAAAGAACCAGTTGATTTAAATTACTATATCATCTAAGTTGTTTATGGCATCATTGTGTCATCTATCGCTACTTGTCATTTCGCGAGCTCGACAAAAAAAACACATTACGTGATTGTTGACCAAGCCATCGCTGATCTGATGCCAACAAGAAACAGCAACGGTGACAATCTGTCACTCTGCAATCACCCAACACTAACCAATATCATCTACCAACCATCAACGACTGTACGTAACGACCAACAAGTGGTCTAGGTTTGCAAGGACCTGAATCATATGCGGTTAAGCCGTTCGCAAGCCCCTTTTGAGGACTCAGTTCCACTGGTTGACCTATTAGTATTCCACGAATGGATCAGTTCACAGCTAGAAGAACCAGGCCAGAAAGCAATGATAAACCCAGTGTTTGGATAGATGTGGCCGAAATGCAACCATTTTTTCTCGGGGTGTTGACTACACTTGAAAGCGCCACAAATCTGCATGCATCTTTAATTGAATACCTGCATACATGTTGAACGTTCGCACACGGAGCACCCCCCAAGACATGTTGCTTTCCTGGCAAAACGTTCAGCCTCTAAGATGGTTGGGGGTATGGGCACACACTCCGTAGGCCAATCGATCATGATGTGGCTGGCGTCACTAAGCAATGAACAGGAAATCTTGTTCGTGGACCAGCCGGTCAAAATATGGCAAATGGTTCAAGCTGTACTCCCAACCTTTTTGGAATCGCAATGTGAAGCCACTTGGAATCCATCAAAGTATCCTGGTTGCACTACTAATCTCCAAAACAGCAACTGCAACTTTCAGGATTCCTTGGTGTCACCCGGGCCTTACCGACAGCTATAGGGAGATCTTCAGGCTACTGTGGTCCAACAACTCCTATAAGAAAAATATGCGCAAGTCAACAAACCAACCATTTCTGGTTTCACACATTTGGGAAAATCAAAATAAAAGGATATAAATTCATGTAAACATGTCAATCAAAAACCAGCCACAAGGTTCATGTCCCAATCCGAATGGGACAAGCTCGGGGGTCCAATCGAAGGTCAATGAACTTCCAATGCTCACAGCGCCCAAGGAGACCTGCCCCCGGGCAGCCCCGAGGGGCACCGCTCACTTCGCCAAAAGTACTCGTTGCAGCCGAGTCGGAACACACCTTCGCACTGCCACCGATGCAGAGACTCCATGTCTTTGAGGATCAAACTATCATGTTGGTTGATGTATATTTATATGTATTTTTGCATGTATTTACTGTGTATTTGTGTTTTTAACATATAGATATATTTATGTCTTTATATGTATTTGTATGTTTGTGCGTATTTGTTAAACGTATTTTTTAAAGTACGTAGGTCTATAAACTATCAATGTATAGACATCGTGAAGAGTGCAAATCTTCATAGAAACATGTATGTATGTATTCATGTGTATGTAGGTAGGTAGGTATGGATGCAAGATTAAGCAAGGACATATGTACAAACACACAAATCTATGTACACATATTTGTACATTTATGTGCATTCAAGATCATTCAAGAATACACAATGTATGCAAAACATACAATCAAAACACACAAGAATACACAAGGGGAAAGACAACAACACCGAAGAACAAAGATGGAAAAAATGAAAAAAAAGTGGACGGTACAATGCGGTAGGCATCGCCAAAAAAGTCCTGATCTTCAAAAAAGGAAAAGGTCTGGTCGGAGGTGCGAAGTAGAAATTATACCATGTCATTTCGGGTATTTTCTACAAGAAACTCCATTGCCATGGCATCCAAAATCATAACAACGCCTAGCCGCGCACCATGCAGGAACCACCATGCGGCAACAGTGTATATGTACGAACATGAATGTACAATGCTATATACATGTAAAAAATATACACTAATGTCTGCATGTGTGCTTGCATCATGAATGTATTCAAGAGTGTTCGTGCGTATGCATGTGTTGCTCGTATGTGCATCTGCACGTCTGTTATAGGTGTGGTATTTGCTTCTGTGTATGTGTAAAACAATTGCCTGTGTGTGTGTGCACATGGGGTTCCCAACAGCAAGAACCTCAATAGGTACAAATCTGCATAGGAAGGATCCCTTCCACTGGTGAATAGGCATTTCACCAGTGGGTTACGATACTTCCAAATAGCGAACAATGGTTGACAATAGTTTGATCTGCACAATCAACAAAACGTAGGTTTACCATCCTCAAAATGAAGCCTTTTTTGCGGGGGTTTGATTTTTAGCCAGACTCCAATATATGCTGGTCAATGGGCTTAACATTCCAAGAACAATGATGAACTCATCGACAGTATCATTGACCGTGATCAACCTGGACTCCTCTTTAGTACAAACAAAGTTGTACCACATGGTGTTTTGAGCATATTTCCTTCATGACCCATAAAACATAGTGTTAACAATCATCATCAAACATAACCATTGATGATGATAATGGGATATAATCATTGATGATGATTGGTGTTTCTACCAATCATGGCTGAAACAAAATTATCAAAGCACCTGCTGTTGGCAGATGTGCCGTTTTCCCGGGTATGCGTTTTCGACTCGGCGCACCTGTCTGCTACGAAGAGCATAGTAACGACCAGTCAGCAACCCATCTACATGGCAGCTGGTGTCCTGTGAGGAGATGCCGCTTTTGGGGGTCTATCATGGAAATAAACCACTCAATCAACCACAATAAAAATAGTAGTAGATCTCCAAAATAAACCAGCATATATATATACATACATATACTATATATAATGAAAATCTACTGCCACCATAACTAGAATATTGAAATACAGTACATACCATCGGTTTTAATGATTGGAAATGGCTAATAGTGATTGATAATCGTGATTGTGATGGTTTGTAATTATTGCGTTATGTATAATTGCAGATCTAGATGTCAATAAACAATTCATATCTGGTACTGTAGTTCACTAGCTCGTGAGCTGGCAACGATGGTGGTTGATCAATATGGATCTACCACTATATATATTTATAAAAATAGATTTATATATATATATACATATAATTCCGCACCATACTAAATAATATGAAGAGAACTGAAGCTCTGTTACGTTGTGTTTGTGCCAGTGATACTCGCACGGTGCGTTACGGCCATCTTGGCAGTAGCTGACCAGCTGGTGGTTCAAACCCACCCACTGCGCCGGCGCCTTTACTTGTGCCACTGTCAAAACTGTGCCTGAAATTATGAGCTACGGTCCTTTCCCAACACTAGGAAACCATGCTAATTGTTGTTTAGTCCTTACTACTCCAATTGGATGATCATCCCTCTAGGCAAAACACCGGATTTGATCATGACTTCAACCAAGCACCACACAAGCAAACAACAGATCGGTCGGGCCCCTCTCCTCGAGCAAGCTCGTGCTGCAAACCAATGTCCAGCCACTGCTACTTGGGCTGGTTGCAGCGTCAGGTAGCAACTGCAAATAGATTTCCCATGCCTGGAATCGCATGGTCAAAAAGATGGGGAGGCCAAAACGATTGGGTCACTTGATTGGCGGATGGTAAAGTTGAATTGAAATGGTAAGGGGCGGGTCAACCCGTCTCAAAAATATGACAGGAGCAATCATCCCAAACATGGGGAAAAGAAAACAGCCCGTTTAGCTTGCTCCTCGGCAAATACCTTGCTGTAGATGAGCAACACAGAAATGATGCCAGTCTCAGGGTTGAAGTTGCCATTCTTCCTGACCACACCATGCACCAACTTGGTTTTGTCAGCATAGCTCACTTCATTAGACTTGAACCCAGTCCTCAACCCGCTGAGGTATGCCTTCATCGACCTTCTCGTTGGAACCCTGTCCGGCAAGGTTTGATTGGTCGGAAGGAAATCTTTGCCTTGCTGCTACCCTGGTTCTCCTTCACCACTCACGCAAACACATGAGGCTTACGGCCAAGCATAGCGCGAGCCAGCGAAATGTCTACCAACTCACCCAACCTAAGTCCTCACCTTAGCATAACTTCGAATGATCATCATCAAAATTGAGCAGCAATTGCATCACAACCACGATCTCTACAATGTCCCACCGGAAGCAGATTCCAAACCAACATATTTCCGTCAACTCTACTGCTTTTCAACTTGTTCAACATATCCATGTTATTCATGAAGTTATGCAAATCCCAAGTCATACCCGTGAGCGATCCCCATGTGTTATCATGGTAGATCCATATTAATAAACCATCCTGTAGTTCAACCATGAATTGAGAGCAATGCAATGCGATTTACCCTCAAGTATGGCTGATCCTCAAAATAGGGCGTCTCAAAATAGGGGGACCCCGGGGACCCCCCAAAACATCCATTCATATCGATCATCCTTTTTCATGATAAACCAACCATTTTCGGAAGTGCCTTATAATCTTGAGAAACCACCTTAAATTAGATCAAGCATATGGGTTATCTAAGTTCAAGATAGGTGTAAAATGTCCTCATGAACATTGGTACGGTTCCAGCACGACGTGTTAGTACGATGGTGCGGTACGATGGTGCGGTACGATGGTGCGGTACAATGGTACAAGTATGGTACGGTTTGTGGTACGATGATTCAACGGATGATGGTTGAACCATGTTGAACCATGCAAATTCAACCTGCAGACCACAAAAATACACCATTAATCCCCGTTGGAATTATATACCTCTACAAAAAGCTAGGACTTGAGCCCCCTATGAACCAGGTTTTTGCTATGATTTTATTTGAGTAAATTTGGTTGGGTCCTTGCTTTTTGTATGGGGTGTTTTGTTTGCCATTGTTGAAGCTGAGCTGGATTTTTGTAGACCTCACATTTTGGTCGCTGATTTTTTTGACATTCTCTGTCGAATCCTATAAGGAACACTATTTGTACAAGGGTCTTTTTGTATTGCTGTAGGGACAAAATTTGGACATTTTGCGTTCCTCTTTTTCAGAAGGACGGTGAAAGTCGTCATCGAGCTGTCTGGCACTGGGGGCGGCAACGGTCTCAGATGTTGGAAATACATATAGTGTTCTAGCCCTGTCTTGCCTACAACATGTTGTGTGAGCCTTGGTTCCCCCAGGCAGCTACAATAAACGGCATCGAGATGCTAGCGTCTATGCTTTTCATTTTGGTGAGCCATCCTTAGAAGGGACTTTTTCAGCCAAATTCAAGCTGCAGAATACATAGGTTGCCTGTTTTCAGTTCCAGCGTTGTTCTTTCGCAGGATCAGGAGCTGGTTGCAGCAAGTTTTTTTGAACTCAGGAGCTGGTTGCATCAAGTTTTTTTGAACTCAAGGTGCCATTTCTTTGAACATTCTTTGTACGACAGTCTTGCAAGATACTTGTGTGGTTTCTTCTTGTCGAGACACTCTTGCACCGTTACTCTGGCTAAAACACAGTTGGAGTGGCACTCTCGGTGAGAAACTCTTGGCAAGACATTGTTGGAAAAACACAACACTCCTGAAGTAACATTCTTGTAATGAAACTCTTCAAGTAACAATCTCGGAAGACACTCTTGGAGTAGACAGTCACTCTTGGTACTATAGAAAAGTCTTGCTACAATTTGATCATGCAGCCAGGCCCAGCAAATGCATTTCGCACTCAACTATTGCATGCAGCTCCAACACCCGTCACTTTGTTCCAGCAAAACATGGTAGGTAGAATATGATATGAGTGTCAACTAGCGTCATCTAGTGTCAGTTTGTGCAATTTCGTGTCATTGAGTAATTTAGTGGCAATTGGTCGGAATTAGTGCCAAGTAGTGGCAAGTAGGAGCACAGCACAACAAAAGTAAACATCCATGTCACCAAACTTCCCTACAAAAACCAAGTGATACTTCAGTACCTGACCTACCACTGTTCTATAAACCGGGGTGTGCAACTTTCATAATCTCCATTTGAGCTGATGCAAAAATAATGTTGGATGCTTAACTTCACGTTCCTCTTGTTGTAGTGGGGTGATGTTCGACATTGTAAAAGCTTTTTGTATTACTCTCATTTTTGAGGATGCGCAAACATCTGTAATGAAAAAGTTATGCCCCTGTGATTTATGTTTCCTGACACCTCCCCCTTAATTCGAAAAGGGATCACCATTGCATGATCCTGAATATAGTATAGTGCTTCATTCTTTCATTCAGCGGGCAGCCACTCGCACATTAAGCAACATCAAGCAAAGGGAGCCACGGTGGGATATGTGTTTTTAGCGCCACGTTGCTTCGACTTTGCATTGACATGCACCGCAATATTGCATGAAGTGCAGCGCCAATCGCAACAGCAATTGCGCAAATTCAAATACAGTTGTACCAACAATCGTACCAACAATCGTACCAACTAGTGTACCAACATCATGTACCAACTTTAAGGCCCCCCCAAGACCCCCCCAGAGTCATCGTTCCAAATTGTTTTTATTAAGGAACATATGACGTTGGGGGGGGCTTGGGGGGGCCTTAAAGTTGGTACAGTACGATGGTACATACATGTGGTACAACTATGGGGTGCAGTTGGCGCACGCACCAGTACGATATTGGTACAAAGAATGACACATTTGATACAAACATTGGGAGGAAATGAAACCAGCAAATCCCAAGATGAGGTCAGGATGTCCCTCAACTGTGAAGCCATTCAGTACACCATGGCTCTCAAACGATCTCCCCTATCTGAAGTAATCTATTTTGGGTGGTGAGTCGGTTCTTGATTTTTTTCCCCCAATTTTTTTTTGCTCGAAATTCTTCAGCAAAGTACCTTTGATTTGCTCAACTACCTTTGACTTCGGAAAATTTGTGCGAATGTGCAAAATATGGATTGAGCGAAATGATGGAGGCCCAGCAGTGGTGATACCGTCAATCAATTTGAGAAAAACAAAGTCCTTCCCTAACCGCCACCCAAAATCATTCCTCAAGAGATATCATAAAACACTTCCCAAAACAGTCCAACACACCTGGAATAATAATGCTTTATGCTGTCATTGCCTGATAAGTCAAATGTTTCCAATTTCCCTTCATGCTTTATTGTTGAGGGGGTGGGCATGTAGGAACGGTGCATGCCAGGAGAAGATGGTAATGATAATTAATCCACGGGTCCTTTGGTAGTACCCCACCTCCAAAATAACTTCAACCGACAGAAGCCAACAAGTCAACAGTTTCCTAGTACTGTGTGGCGTGTGTTCGCTCCTTTTCCTTTGATTATTGATTCTTTCATAGCTTTCAAGATTTTGAATGTTCCCAATTTCCTTTCATGTTTCATTGCTGAGGGGGTGGGCATGTAGGCAGGGTGCATGCCAGGAAAAGATGGCAATATTTGATCCACAGGTGTTTTGGTCGTACCTCACCCTCAAAGTAATTTCAACCGACAGAAGCCAACAAACCAACAGTTTCCTAGCACTCTGTGGCGTGTTCGCTCCTTGTCCTTTTGATTATTGATTCTTCATAGCTTTCATTCCTTTCATGCTTTATTGTTGAGGGGGTGGGCATGTAGGAACGGTGCATGCCAGGAGAAGATGGTAATAATAATTAATCCACGGGTCCTTTGGTAGCACTCCGCCCCAAAAGTAATTTCAACCGAGAGAAGCCAACAAGCCAACAGTTTCCTAGTACTGTGTGGCGTGTGTTCGCTCCTTTTCCTTTGATTATTGATTCTTCATAGCTTTCATTCCTTTCATGCTTTATTGTTGAGGGGGTGGGCATGTAGGCAGGGCGCATGCCAAGGAAAAGCTTGTTGTCGTTAATCCAGGCTGAAATTGTGCTGCCAACATGCTGCCGACAAGCAGACTTAACCATGCTTCATTTTTTTCCAGCGCATGCCCAACATGGACTCCA
>VSDK01009460.1:3753-11253 GCA_009767595.1 Symbiodinium kawagutii
GAGGGGCAGAGCCCGCAAGCACACCATCCGCCCGCAAAGACGCCGACAGTGAGGTAGGAACCACTCCCAGAACCGTGCCACCAACAGCTTCCATAGGGACATCCTCCGTGCTCCGTGGAGTCTGGCACGCCTTATCATCCTTGGTCTGCAGCTGGGCCATGAGCTCAGTGAGGGAGGCCAACTGTCCGTCCAATGCCTCCCTGGAAACAGGTTCGCACAGTTCGAACTCAGCAGGGTCTCTGCCCGCCAAGGTCAGGCTTGCAACTTCATCATCTTTGGTCTGCTGTGCCGCAAGGTCCTGTGCTGCCTGCATGTCCTCCTCCGGAATTTCGAGCATCTCGTAGGAGGCGACGGTCTCCACCTCCGGAAAATCCACCATCTCCATATCGGTGGGCAACTCCGCTGCCGCTTCGGGCATCTCAGGAGTCGAAGATGTCGCCATTGCGATAGTTTGAAGGGTGCGGTCTAGCCTAAAGCTTTTTCTCAACCAAAGTGGGCACCCAACCAAACTTGAGCCAAAATGGTGAACCATTTTGGCCATATGATTTTGCAACACATTGCTTGCTCTACGCAAGCTCCAAGCAATAGCAAAATTAAAAATGGTAGAAATGGTTCAAAATATTTTTGATGTTAAAAATGGTTAGTTTATAATGTTTAGTAGTTAAAAGTGGTTAAAAGTACGTCAGTTTATAATGGTAGAACTATGCTGGACAATGGTTGAGAATGGTGAGAAAAATGTAGAACTATGGTGAAAAATGCTTAAGAATGGTTGGTAAAGGTGAGTGATTACAAACGAGAATTTAATGATTGATTCAGAATGCTTAGTAGTCATGGTTAGTAACGCTTAGTGAACGATGGGGAACTGCTCAAAATTACAATATTGGTTAGTGTGCCCCCCTGGCCGCGTCTGATGGGTTGAAGGGATTCGTCTCATGGCGAGCCTCTCTAACCGTGGGATGACCATCTGGCCATCGGTCGTATGGATCCTAGCTCTGGCAGACCTCCCACTGTGAGCTCCGGCCATCTGCGCTTGCAACTCCGGCACTTCCATCGAGGAGGCTTTCCGTGCCACTGTCTGCGGCGGGTTGCTGCGGCTGGGGGGCTACGGGATGGTTGGTTCCATCCACGGCGAAGCCCACCAAGAATGGATGGCTTCCATGGAACTTGGGATGGTTGAGGAGTCTCAATCATTTATGATCATTTTTGCAGCCCCATCATGCCCCATTGTGTTCACTTCACCAACAAAAACACAGGCCCGCAGGTAAAGGGCTCTGGCAAACTGCTCGTTGACCTGTTGGGATACCAACGGATTCACATAGGCACCAAACAAAGCCCACGAGCTCAAACTGTTACAGCTTCGACCAAGATTGGCCGGTGCGAAAGCCATGCTGTCACACATGATGCCTGAAACTGGTGCCACTATTGGCAAAAGTGGGTGTCATCAGAAACAATAGCAATACAACAAACAAGCAGAGGTACTTGGATGTGCATTCCCACTTGGTAGCTGGTCGATAGTCCTGGTTAATTACAGGGGCTATTACCCCTCTAAGAGGCTTTATTGCCATAGTTATATCCCAAAGGCCCCGAACCCCAGCTGTACATGGTCCTCAACTTCACGCCAAACACGCCTCTGCCGCATGTGAGGCGTCGTTCTCCACCCTCTTGTAGGGATCCCACTCAGACTCAGCGGTCGCGCACAGCTCAGCTGAAGCCAATGCTCAGTTACAGTTGCTCCTTCTTTTGTTAGTTCTGCTAGTGAGTACAACAGTTGCTGTAGATGGACCAATGGAATTGATCCTTACTCAGTTCCTATTCTTGTCACAAGCTGGCAAGGATTCATCCTTCTGTGCCTGATTATCTTGGACAGATCAGGCAACAAACGCAATACTCATGCGGGCAGGTTGGCAACTCCAAGCCCCCCGAAAATCCAAATTTGCGCGGAAACCCGTGGGTGCTCAAACACAGATACAATATCGAATCCCCAATGTTTATCCAGATAGGAATTGACGCGAACAAATCAAAGCAATTCAAACTCGATGGTGCCTGGGTATCCCTTAGGGATCTGAAGGGTTGCTACTCCGCCAAATAGAAGGAATCAGGGGGAAGTTTATCAGGTGAGAAGCATCTATCATGTACATGATAGCATCAAGATCAAGGAGCTAAAAACCACAGCAAACGACCTTAAACCATGATCACTACTTGGGATAATTAGCCACTATCATGGCTTCCTCTTCTTTGAAATTCACACATCCTTTGTCGCTGCCCAGCACCTGGTACGTCCGTGTAAAGTATGATCCCGCTAAGTCAATCATGATTTACCTTCATGTCTCTATCAAGAGACCCTCGTTCCACTGTCATTGAAGCATCATGAATCACCACTTCAATATTCATAACCCCGAATAAAACATCATCAGCCATCGCTCAACCATTCTCAAGCAGCATTGGCCACCCTTATCTAACCATCACTAAAAACCATCATGTAACCATCAGTAAGAACCACAGTTCAAACATCATGAGGTAATTGATAGTAAATCAATATAACCATTATGAATTAATAGTCAATTACCAAAGATATCCAAAGATCCATCATAGTTAAAAGACCATTGATGGATAATAAACATCACGAGGCATCACTTAACCATTCTCAACCAGCAATTGACCAACCCTAAGGCCTTGTCTCACCATTCCCTCAGCATCCGCACGGCCGGAATGGGCGGACATTTCTGAACACCAGCGGCAGGCAGCAAGGCAGACCTGCAAACGTTGGAGATGGAAATCCAAACAAGTTGATGTTGGTTGATGGATAGGCAATGAACCAACAATCGTGGCTCTTATCCACTAACAATCAAAAGCAGTGGCTATTCTCCATTTACAATAGGGGTTTCTTCAAACAGCGGTTTCTTAAAAAGGGGTACCCCCAAATCATCCCACATTCACCGTTTGTAGTAATAAACTAATCATGTTGGGGGCACCCCCATTTTGAGAAACCACCATGTTGGTTGATAAGCAGCGAACCAAAAGCAGTGGCTATTCTCCATTAACAATAGTCTGTTTGGCTAATGGTTCATCTACCATGGTTAATTGTCAAATATTGGCTAATGGGTAATGTTGGACTAATATCGGTCAACACGCCGCCAAAACCAATTTCATGAACCACCAGTGGTTGATATGAAGCAACCATTCACCTACAAGGGAGGCCTCCTAGTTACAATCTAAGGTTAGGATTCACTATTCAACTATAGTAAGACCTACATATTTATCTATGCAGGTATCTACCACACTAGTAGCATATCTACCATAAATCTAGTAGTTACCTTGCTGCCTGATTCACTCCGAGATCTTCTTTGGCTCCGCGCAGATCCCAGGAACGGACTTCACCGTCCTGTGAACGTGGCAATCTTCGCATGGCTGGGCTCCGATTGGCGTTTCGTTGGTTTGGGACCCAAAGATGTGCGCAAGTCAATTTGAAGCCATCATCCAGTATCAACCAGCAATAAGGTTCTTCAACAAAAATGAAACCCACCAACCAGACCAATCATAAAATACAAATAGACTTGTAGCTACAACAATAGCAGCACTACAGGGTCACTACCTATCATGATTCCTTATAGTAATGTAGGCTTTGCCGCAACCAGCAAGCTGCTGCCCCTGATTGCTCTGTGTAGATCTCCTCATCACCCGTGTAGAGCATGAAGGAATGCTCGTTGTCGTTGATCTGGCGCAACGAAAAGACGCCACGGGGAAACAACCAGAGGTGGCATCCGCATCAAATGGTGGTTTCTCAAGCCATAGGGAGCCCCAAATAGTGGTTTGTTTATTACTATAAATGGTTCATATAGGATGATTTAGGGGTACCCCTATTTTCAGAAACACTCATATGGTTCTGTGATAGCTCTATTCAGGTCTTCTTCATTATCTTCATTCAATGTACTTAGTTATCTTTTACAACCCAGGGGCTGAGCACCTGGCTTAGTCGGGGAAGCCCCAAGATAGTTCTGTAATCCCAGGTTCAAACTAACACTTCGATCGAACCACTCATCTTTGATGACAAAACCCCAAACATGGATGGTTTCAAAGTTTTTGTCTACCTTCATCCCCCTCGGTCAACACATCCTAAAATCAGCGCTGTTTCACCACCACTATCACTGTGGCTATACTTCTGGCTTGGTCATATCCGTTGGTTTGTGGGATTGATCAACCACCAATAACCATAGTGAATATTGGCTACTAACCAGAAGGATAAGTGCAATCTTGGTCGTACCCCAACCCTTGGCTTGCAGCGTTGAGTTTAGCTTCAGCTCCAGCATCCCAAAATTCAAGTCATATATTCAGTTCATTCGCTATCATACCAACTACGCTATCATGAAAGTTTGAACATGATGCCTATACAAATGGTTTTGACAAACAGAGTAAGGGCCTCCAATCCCTAGCAGGTGAACATCCCAACGGAGGCACCAGCCGCTGAGAGGCCCTGACTGGGGTGCAAATGGGATCCAGGCAGTTCACGGAGGCCGAGCTCTCGAGGGATTGCATGTTGATGAACCGTGTCCTGAGGCACACGGTGGTGGTGGCGATGACCATGTCCCAAGCAGTGACCGGTTTCCCATGTCAAGCGCATGAATCTGGATGGATCATCCGGATTGATCATGACATGTTTGATCCTGGTTAATTAATCCTTTTTGATCATGACATGTTTTCCCCTGGCTTGTTTTGACACAGAACTGTTGTTCATGTGGGGAATCGAATCTGCGCTAGCAGGGGCAAACATGCCACAGTGGTGTTCCTGCATAGGCTGATGATCTTGCACTAGGCTTTTCACATCATGTCAGTTCAAACGGCAAAGAACAGTCAAAAGTCCAATTGTCTTCTTGGGTGAAGGTCTGCAGGGCAAAAACAGCAAGGCTACTGATCATCAATTTATGATCAATTGGCTAATGAACTAGCAAATCAATTAACAAAAAATAGCCAAATCATTTCTGTAAAGCACATGATCTCTAAACATGCATATCATCTCTAAACAAGAGCAATGATAGAAAAAAACCATGGCACCAATGGCGCGAGCGCCAGCATGGCAGCAATCGTGACTGCCAAGGTGCAGGACTTTGCTGGCAAACCTGGCGCCGCTGACCACTTCCACCAGGGATCATCATGGATGCATCACACTCGACTGGTAGAAGTCAAACTGTTAGTTAGTTTACACAACAACCATCATCATAAGCTAACTAACAGGGCTAACTAATAGCCCAAGAAACTTTTTTGTGAGCCCTGTTAGTTTACACAACAACCACCATCATACCCCAAAAAAGCTCAGAAGCTACCAGGGCTCACTGGGAACAGCCATGGCGAAGCTGCAGTTCAATGGAGGAAACGCATTCAACATCCGGGGAATGTGCAATCCCACGATATATCCTCGAATCGCAGCTTCCAATACAGTACCATCCAAAAGCTCTAAATATCTCTAAATAGCTTCTGCGATGGTAGTGGTGTCCCCAGGTAAGCACACAGCACCGTATCCGCCGCTGCGCACCTGTGGTCCTTGCCGGAAATGGTGGGCACTGCCCACACCTTGGAAGCGGGATCTGATGCTAAAGCTGTACACCAACCCCAGCCCGGGTATGATGTCTTTTTTGAAAAGAACCAGGTTTATCAATATGGTTTAATGGTTTAATGGTTAATCATGATTAATAGGTTTATCAATGATTGATAATGGTTTACAATGATAATGATGTAATATCAAAATCGGGGAAGGTACCATCAACAGCAAATGAGATAAGTCCGGCTGACAAGAGACTCCGAGACTCAAAAATTTCTATCATAGACATGGAAACGAAGAAATTCAATTGCGTTTTGCCAATCTCACAAAATGCAGTTGACTCCAACGGTGCTCCTTTCTTTATCAACCTTTTGGGGCGTTTCCAAGTGCCGACCGAAGAGTCCTCGCACTTAAAGGCCAACTTGGATCTGCACCCCCACTTAGTAAGTCTTAGTAGTTGGTCCCGAACCATGGTTTCCAGGGTTACAAGCTACCTTATAGGCCTCATAACCACGGTTATAACCCCAGCTGCACATCCAAACTCGCAGCGCCGATGACAACAACTGGGGCCACCGGACCGCCACGTTTCCACCGAAGTCCGCTGAAACCAGCAGAGGGTACGGCCTCAGCGCTCGGCCAGTGGTGTACTGCAAGGGGTGCCCTGATTTCGTGGTCGCTTAGGGCATACGTTGGGGGTCCCAGTTCATAGGTCACCCTTACAGGCACCGAAATCACCTGCACCAAAGATTCAATTAAACTGATTCTTTCGGGGGAGGATGACTCTTGAAATTAGAGATATCTTTACTTGATGTCGCATTGTTCATTTTGAATTTCGTATATCAAGTGCTCATGCTGAATTTCAAGCCAGATGATATGAGAGCACTGCCATGCGAATGAACAACCCATCCTCATGACTGAGACACCAACTCCACGAAGGCCAAAGCAGTGACATCTGCCAGGGAGCGGCAAAAGCCTACTGATACAGGATAAACGACTGAGGGCAATCAAATATAAACAAATCATTGGAAACAAACAAATAATATTACTAATCTTGCATTCATAGAACAAACAGAATGTGCACATCTGCTGTTTCAAGGGCAAACAACCACATTCAAGATACCTACACACATATTGGTTGGCTTCAGATAGGCATGTCTTGTGGCAAACTAGGTTTACAAATTTGACACTGAGGATCTTTCCCTCTCCACTGTGTATGGCTACCCACACGAGTGCGTTTTCACATGCGGCTCCCTAACACTCCATCAGTTTTCGCGCTGACATGATCTATATGGGTGTTTCTCACAATAGGGGTACCCCTAAATCATATAGTTGATTATGCAACAGTCTCCCGGCTTTCCACCCCCCTTGATATGGTCCCCCCATGAGGTGGTCCTACATATGTGAACTGGAATTCCATGGACCCGCGTGGCTATATCCTTGAGGTCAGCATCGAACTGTCCGGCTTTGGGAAGAGCCAAATATGCAGCAGGATCGATAGGTTTATATGAGCAGCGGACAAAATTACTTGTTTGGGTGAGCATCATTTGGGGAGGACTCGCTTTTCAGTCGGACCTACTCGCTTTTGGGGAGTTTCACTACTTCTCTCAACAAATGATTGCACAAATAAGAAAGTAATTAACGATAATTTTGTCGGGTGCTCATATGGTTGATCCATTAATTAGCTACCATGGCAACTACTTGGGTAAATAGCTTTTTAAGGTTCGTGAGCCAACCCACATCACATCCAAATACCCCATGAAATGATGAAATGCACGTCCCTACTAACTAATATCTAAAAAGATATCTCGGATGATGACTGCACCCCGGTCAGGTAGCGCATTTCATTTCGACTCAGTGGAACAAGACAATCATTTACCGCCAGCCATGAAACCAAGGTTCGAGACTTGGTCGCAAAGAATGCAGTGGAAACCCAATCGTGCTTTATCTGGTTGGTGGTTTCAACCATT
>VSDK01009460.1:16253-27691 GCA_009767595.1 Symbiodinium kawagutii
GTAGTAGTAGTAGTAGTAGTAGTAGTAGTAGTAGCAGTAGTAGTAATAGTAATAGTAGTAGTAGTAATAGTAATAGTAGTAGTAGTAGTAGTAATAGTAGTAGTAGTAGTAGTAGTAGTAGTAGTAATAGTAATGATAACAGTAATAATAGTAGTAATAATAATAATAGTAATGATAATAATAGTAGTAATAAAAATAGTAGTAGTAATAGTAATGACATTATTATAATAGTAATAATAAAAATAAAAATATTAAAAAAAATGAAATTAGAAAAGTAATAGTAATACTAATTTGACTAACAAAAAAATAAAGGAAGCAATGAAGGTAATATTAATACTCAGAATAATAATAAAAATAAAAAAAGGAATTGTAATAATAAAAAATATGGCTAAAAATAAAAACAATAAAAAATAATAATGATGATAATAATGAAATAATGATAATAACAATAATAATTGTTGTTTTGTTGTTGTTGCAGGAAAAAAACATAAGAAAAAAAATAGTAATAGTGAAAAAAGGAAAAATATTAATATTAAAAAAATGTTGTTGTTCGTGTAAAAATAATTTTAATAATATTAATTTTGGTAAAAAAAGAAATATATTAAGGAGAAAAATAATAGTAAAAATAATCATAATATTACAATATCATTAATTGAAAAATGAAAATAATAATGTTAATGATAATACTAATATAATTAAACTAGTAGTAGTGAAAAAAATAAAAGCAATAAATATAATGACAATACCGAAAATAATGATGCTAATAATAATATTAAAAAAATATTCATGATAATAGCAATACTAATAATAATAAAAAAACTAGTAGCAGCAATAATGTTAAAAATAAAAATAAGAATAGTAATGATAATATTCAAAATCCTAATAATATTAAAAATGCAAATAATAATAGTAATAGAAATAATAGTGGTAGTAGTAATAGTAATAGTCATTATTATAATAGTAGTAGTAATAATAATGATAATAGTGATAATAGTAAAAGTAAAAATAATAGTAGTAGTAGTGATAATAATAATGGTAATAGTAGTGATAATAATAATAATAAAAGTAGTAGTAGTAGTAGTAGTAGTAGTAGTAGTAGTAGTAGTAGTAGTAGTAATAGTAGTAGTAGTAGTAGTAGTAATAGTAGTAGTAGTAATAATAATGAAAAATTAATAATGGTAATAATAGTGATAGTAGTAATAGTAATAATAATAAAAATAGTAGTAGTAATAATTGTAATAATAATGGAAACAATAATTACAGCCATGGTAATGATCATTTTGAAAAAATAAAAACAATATTAAAAAAGTACAAGCCGAAGCAAACAATTCCAAAAAACGAGCTAACCTACGAGAAAGTGAGCGCACCCAATGTCCCGGTTCCTAAACCCACCGAACACCAACCAGTTCCACAGCCCAACAAAATGACAACCCTTTCAAGGGGCTCAAACCCTGCTGCAAGCTGCACACCTTTGTGCTCGATCATCCAAAGGGCCTCACGGCGATCCTGAGTCATGTCGCCTCAGTTTGGTACACTTCTTATTTGCGCAGGTCGTGACGAGTGCCCCACCTCACCGGGTTTGAACTGTCACAGCCGCAGCACATGAATTCATTGACATTGACATGCTTTTGTCAACTCAAAAACTACGCTTAGGCGCGCTCTGTTGTACTGTGCTTCACGTTGACTTCTGCCAACGGAAACGTGTCATGATAAGTCATGCCGGTAGGTACGGCTCGACTCCCCTTGACAGAGTTGAATTGGCAAAGCTTCGGAGGAAAATTCGCAGCTCAAGCTCTTATTAAGTCACAAGCGCCAACCGGATTGGCCGATGCATGAACATTACCGAAAGTTCCTGCTGGCAGCCCAAGGTGCGAGGCTTAACACGTATGTGTCTGCCAACTTGTCATGACGCGTCTCTGCCCAAATCGTAAACATGGCTCTACCAAGGACAAGCGGGCACAGCCAGAGCCAAAAGGCTAGCAGTCCAGGCATGCGGTTACACGCCATTGTTTTGCAGAATGGCGCTAGAATCTCAAGCACAAACGATCCTTTAGATTATCAGAATTGTATCCTATTGGAAATCAATCATAGGCGTTGCTTCTGTCTGACTTGATAAATCTGATCATCTGGCACAGGCGGTGGTACGGGAACATTTCAAGTGGAATAGCCAGCTCAATGTTGGTAATCCAAATTGCATTCCATAGACATCATTGGTTGCGGGCACCAGTCTTGCCACTGCTGTGAATGCTGACAGCTGGGCAAGCAAATTGCATATCACCACTCCATACAT
This sequence comes from Symbiodinium kawagutii, assembly GCA_009767595.1. Classification (NCBI taxonomy): domain Eukaryota; class Dinophyceae; order Suessiales; family Symbiodiniaceae; genus Symbiodinium; species Symbiodinium kawagutii. Next base: position 18,544 of record VSDK01009460.1, read on the forward strand.
CAATTCTCCTTATTTGATTCCTTGTAATACCTTGTAAAACCTTGTAGAACCTTGTAGTGTACCTTGTCCTACCCTGTAGTGTACCTTGTACTACCTTGTAGTACCTTGTAGTACCTTGTCGTAACTTGTCGTATCTTGTAGTACCTTGTAGTAACTTGTCGTACCTTGGTACCTTGTAGTACCTTGTAGTACCTTGTAGTACCGTGTCGTACCTTGTACTACCTTGTACTACGTAGTAGTACCTTGCAGTACCTTGTAGTACCTTGTAGTACCTTGTAGTACCTTGTAATGCCTTGTGCTACCTTGTAGTACGTTGTACTACCTAGTAGTACCTTGCAGTACCTTGTAGTACCTTGTAATGCCTTGTGCTACCTTGTAGTACGTTGTACTACCTTGTAGTACTTTGCAGTTTGCTGTAGTACTTTCAGTTACCTTCTCTACCTTCTTATACTTTGCAGTACCTTGTAGTACTTTGCAGTACCTTGTGCTACTTTGCAGTACCTTGAACTACTTTTGTAATACCTTGTAATACCTTGTACTACCTTGTAGTACCTTGTAGTACCTTGTAGTACCTTGTAGTACTTTGCAGTACCTTGTCGTACCTCTGCGTACCTTGTAGTACTTTGTAGGACTTTGTCGTACCTTCTAGTACGTTTTACTACCTTGTAATACCTAGTAGTACCTTGTAGTACGCTCTACTACCTTGTAATACCTTGTAATACCTTGTAGTACTTTGTAGTACCTTGTCGTACCTTGTCGTACCTTGTAGTACCTTGTAGTACCTTGTAATACCTTGTAATAACTTGTAATACCTTGAAGTACCTTGTACTACCTTGTAGTACTTGTAGTACTTTGCAATACCTTGTAATACCTTGTAAAACCTTGTAATACCTTGTCGTACTTTGTCGTACCTTGTAGTACCTTGTAGTACTTTGTCGTACCTTGTAGTACCTTGTAGTACTTTGTCGTACCTTGTAGTACCTTGTCGTAATTTGTCGTACCTTGTAGTACCTTGTAGTAACTTGTCGTACCTTGGTACCTTGTAGTACCTTGTAGTACTTTGTAGTACCTTGTAGTACCTTGTACTACCTTGTAGTACCTTGTCGTACCTTGTAGTACCTTTAGTCTTGCGCTCGCCCTTGCGCCTTCTTGCGCCTCCCACATAAAAACGACCAATATTTCACCCTCAAATATACCTGAGTCACGTTTGGCTCAAATCTAAAGAGGGGGGGTTTAGAACCGCCCCCATATAATCATTGATGTATCTAAGCAGCAATGATAGGATAGAACCATTGACAAGGAACAGCAGCAGGGTGAATCGATGGTTGATTGTGTCTAATTATGTTTATACAATTGACAGTTGACAACCACCACTAATAGGGAAATGGCGGTTGAGGTTCATGATGATTAATGATGATTCATGATGATTAATGATGATTCATGATGATTCATGATGATTAATGATGATTAATGATGATTAATGATGATTAATTAACTAATAGGGAAAAAGGGGTCACACTAATTAACGATGATTAATGCTCACTATATAGCCCACTACATGCAGTTAAACCTGGCATCAAGCGATGTTCTGAAAGGACAACAGTGCTTCTTCAAGAGCTGTTGAGCACAATCACTGATAGATAGATAGATAGATAGATAGATAGATAGATAGATAGATAGATAGATAGATAGATAGATTAGATAGATAGATAGATAGATAGATAGATAGATAGATAGATAGGTAGATAGGTAGATAGGTAGATAGGTAGATAGGTAGATAGGTAGATAGGTAGATAGGTAGATAGGTACATAGGTACATAGGTAGATAGGTAGCTAGATAGGTAGATAGGCATATAGGTAAATTAGTAGATGAATAGATAGGTAGGTAGGCAGGTAGGTAGGTAAATAATGATAAATAGATGTCAGGATGTTCTTAAAATGAACATTCCATTTGGTGAATATTAAAATCCAAACTGTGCACATCTGACCTCCCTTTCCGCAGTCTCACCTCCTTGCTGTGACTGGTGAGCTTCTTCACTAAGCATCCGGTGGAGGAGTGATAGACCTGTGCAGCGCGGCATGGCCACGGCCAACTACCAATCCAGGCGACGTATCGATATGGTGAAATGATGGTTAGTGGCTAGTGAATCGTGAAGGTTGATAAGGATTGATGGTTTGATTTGGCCTATATTGGTTTGCAAAATCTCAAAAATAGTGGCAAATAGGAGGTAATGATTCATGACGGCTTCTGGGTGAATGGCAACCATCTTAGACATTGTTAGTACAGTATATAATTGTTGTCCCAGAAGCTGTCATTAACCCAGAAGTCATCATGGTCAATTTGCTTCTGATCTTAATGGTGGCAATTAGAAGGTCATGTAAGTCATTGTCCAGCATCATTCAATTGTTTAAAGAACAACCTTAGCTATTGTTAGCCTTTGTATGTCATAGTTGACCATCATTCCACCACAACTCCAATCGTTTAACGATACCTGGCAGCTGCACTGAGGCTACCCACATGGATCTTTCCAAGGTGATCCGACACGAACAACTTCCGGCTGCGGTCGTCGAAGCCTCTGCTCGACGTGCTGAAAGGCAAGGCGTCAAGAAATGGTCGTGAGTGGTGAATATCTAATTAATAGTAGTCAATAATCAATGGCAGTTAAAAAACAAGAAATCAATGTTGGTTTATCTACAATAATTAAGCATCTTGAGAAATTAGTGATAGTCAATGATAATGGCTAATATTTCATTAAGAGTGATTAATAATGGTATATAGTAATCAATGGTCAGAGTCAGCACCATTGAGAATCTGGTGAATCATGATTAAGTGAATGAGAAGTGGTTCATATCCAACATTGGTTGAGAACTTTCTTTGTAGAACCTCTGGATAACCACTGGTGAATCAAGATAGTGAATCACCATGTTGACCACTATCTGGGAATGGATTCAACCAATGGCTGAGAATGATAGTGAATCATTGGTGATAGTGCTCAAGACCCACGAATGGTCAGAATTCGATGATGGTTGCTACTACTTGTTAATAACCATGCCAACAAAAAGTGAACAAGCAAAACAAGCTGGTAATGGTTCATAACCAACTAACAACGTTTACAACCAACTCTACTACTGGTTGATGAATAAACAAGCATAAGTAATACCAGCCAACAGGCAACTAGTGGTGGTCAATGATGCTTGCAATGGATTGATCATGTCTTAGAGTCAAGTCCTGGACATTGACTTGGGATAAACGGGTACATCTAGACCATCCAACCCTGAGGCGCTTGAGTTCAGCATTGCCTAAATGGATGTCTACGAAAATTAGCAAAACCATGTCAATGGCAAACAGGGAGAACATGTCAATGTGGATTTGCCAACTCAATTGTATGGGAAACTCAGCGAATCTGTACACGAGTCTGGCTGTGTAAAAGGTTTTTGGGTTAATAGCAGGTGAAGACCTTAACAACCGAGCAGCAGCGGTGAATTGGCTGCTGAGCCGGGTCAGCAAAGAAATAAATCCGAAAACTCAGAGTGATCCATGATGAATATATTCCTAGCCATTATTCATGACCACTGTTAGCCACCAGTCACTAGTACTAAGCATCACATGTTCTCCAAACCATTGGGTGGTTGGCCATGACCCATCATAGCCATCCTTCAGCACTTGGCCCTTGCCATCCGAGGTGCAAAAGTCGGTGATCTCAGCGTCCTTGTGGGTGATCACCACCTGTTCCGCGATGGCAATTGTGGTGCTTAGATATCTTGGATGTGCAGCTGGGGCGAGTTCCCTGGGATATGACCATGGGATCTATAGCCTTGCAAGGTGGATGAATTAACCCTACAACCATTCAACCATGGTGAATGTTTCCAGCCACCAGCCGTGGGGATGCACATCCAGCCGCGGTGCTGCTTGAATACACTCCTGGACAGCGCAAGACCCAGCTGTTTGGGCTTGGAAGCAGTGTCCGCACGCAAGGGATGCGTGGACCTGAGTGTAGGGTCCTGCTGTGAGCTTCCAGGAGGGTCGGCGTCGTGAGTCATCATGGTGCATGGTCTAACTATTGCATAGTGAATTAGCAATTCATCATTAGGTAGGTAGATAGACTCTGTTAAGCATCATGATGACTAATGATGGTGAAAACTTACAGAGTCTATCTACCTAGTCTATCCCGTGTAAATTTAGCTAGCCAAATAGCATGGATTCTACTGTTCCCCACAACAATCAACAGGTCGCAAATGCTGTTTTTGTTCGTGTTTGGCCCGGCATGATAGGAAGGCAAGCCACAGTAACAAACATGATTAATTAAGTTACTTGGTGGTGTTCCCTAAAAGTTATCCACGTTACATGAAGTCTGTAAATCTTCAACGAAACCAGGGTTTTGACATGACACAGCGGGGGCCTAACATCCTTTGATGTGAACCCTTTGGTCGCACTGACTTTCCCAACCTTCAGAGGGCCCTTCCTGAAAAACACGAAAATCATATCAAAAAATACCAAGAACTTGCCTGTACATAAATCATAATTTGTATACAAAGCACCAATCCAAGTACCAATCATGACATTCCAACGCCAGTGGGCCACCCACTTCTCTTCATCGCTCAGCCCACCGGACCTTGATAGCACCCGTCACAGCCTGAGCGACTGCTGTGCTGCATGTGCGATTCGTGCGAGGAATCATGCGGCTGCCAAACAAAATGATACCCACTGTGAACTACTTTCATCATTATCGCCACGACCATCATAATCATCATCATCATCATCATCATCATCATCATAATCATCATCATCATCATCAGTATCAGAATCCATGGTCAAATGATTATCATGGGTCACTACCAACCGTTAGCAACCATTACAAACCCTGATGAAACATAAGGCCACCATCACTGCTGTTGGAGGACGGAAATAGTCAATCATCAGCCATCACAAGATTCATTCTCAGATGTTCAAAACCTTGCGTTAACCATTGCTGATCATCAATCAACATGATTCGATAAACCATCGATGATCCTGTTGATTAACCAACGATTAATCAACCATTCATCATACTAACCACTATTAACCCTTACTTAAAAGCCATTCTGAACCATGATTAACCATCGATGATTAAGCATGCAATAAGTGGATTGGTGGACCCTTAGCTCGACGATGGCGGCCAGACTTCCCCTGTCATAGCATCCAAAATCAGAATGCCAGCGATGAGCCGGGCTCAATCAGTCAGTGCAGCAGTCACACAATACACCAACATTCGACACTAGCAAGAATTATCCGATCATCAACCAATCATTCAAATAACCAATCAACTCACCAATCAAGAAAATCAACTCAATACATCTCAACAACAACTTCCAGTGAACTCCCGCCCGTGTTCCACATGAGGTCAAAACATCCCAGATTTTGACCACATTGATGGTGCCGCTGACAAAGACCTGGAACGAGCGATTGTGAAGACAAGGTTGGGGGCTTGTCGGGAGGGCCAGGATGGTTGATGATGGCGATAATGATGGTTGAGTGGTTGATGATGGTTTCTCATGGTTGATGATGTCTTGAAGGATGCTTGAAAGGATGGTGGATGCTAATGATGGATGATGGTTGATCGTGGCTGATCATTGCTGATGGTGACATTGTTGATGGTGAACATAATTCATGGCATTCAATGACAGTTCATGATTGGAAAACCATGGAAAAGCCCTGGTTTGCATGGTCGCTAGATGGAAAAAAAGGCGCTATTGATGAAGTGCCGTTCGTATGGAGCAAGACCAAGCATAACGGTTGATGATGCTTGATGATGGGAAATGAAGCAGTACCGATCAAGAATGCTGATCATCTACGAATAGAGTAGATTCTACATCCCAACAGCTCGTGTAGGTTGGTTCAGAATATGAATCGAACATGTACCAGAGCCTGGAGCTGGGCACTGCACTCATTTATAAACCAGCTGGCAGGATCAGCATGATTCTTCGGGCTGGGATGCTGAAGTGAAGTTAAGCTGCTCCTTGTCTTGATGCAGGGCTGTGCAGGATCGAAGTACCCATCAAATTGGTGATACATTCTGACTAGAATGTCTTACAGTTGGAGGGTTGTGTTCCTACCAAAGATGCACCGGCCAATGAGTACATTAAAAAGAACCGTCATTTTTTGGATTCCTGGTCAAAGCCCCAACCATCAACAACCATCAACACCCTTGCCTATCCAGAAGTTTTGTGAAATGTCAGATCATTCACGGACAGCTTCGGGCCATGTGAGCCATGACAAGCATTCCCTGCCAAGCTAGGAATTCTCGGAATGTTTAAAACAAAAAAGGACCATCTACATCTGGAGGTTATCTGATTTTTTCCAGTTCCTTGCACGGACCATAAGATCAACTCATATAATCCCAAAAACAAAACGAGTTTCTTTAAGCTATGCAACCCAGGTGTATCTATTGTTTACAAATAGATTCAACTCCTATAGCAACCCCACATGACCAATTCACCAACCAGGTGTGTTTCACGGCTCCTGTCATACACAGACCCCTAGCGCCACCTTCAGCCGTTCGTTGTAGAAGACCTGTCGCGAGCCGCGACCGAAAACACTGCGTCAGATGTTGACCTTGCAACTGTCGTTGAAACTGGTCATGACCGGTCGTTGCTGGTTATAACAACTGGTTATAACAACTGGTTGCTGGTTATAACAACTGTGTTCACCAATAAGGTGAATAAGATGGTTGAACACAGTTATAGATGTTAGAGGTGAATAGATGAATTGACAAATAATGATGGTTGAACAATGTTAAACACACTTATGTCATTGACAAATAATGATGCTTAGTAATGGTCAAAAACCGGTCAGGGACTGGTTGTGAATGGCTAACCAATATTTTCAATGGTTTTTAAGTTTTGTAATTGTTTTTCACAGCAACTGGCTGACAATAATGGTTAAAAAAAAAACAAATTCTAAAAACCGTTTTTGAATTTTGTCAACGGTTTTTGGCAACTGGTTCGTAACTGGCTGCGAGTGATTCTGAGAATACATCTCGTGTCAAGCGTAGGGGCCCAAGATCGACCCACTGCCTTGATCAACGGTTCCTCTTCAGTCTGGTCGGCAATGCCAGTGTTCTGGTAGTCGAACGCCACAAACCTTCGGGTTTTGATGGTGTCGGAGGGGCGGCCGCCCTGGGTTTGGTGGGGATCTTAATCTAGCATCCACCTGACTCAAACGCTTGAGCTCCTGAAACGTGCTGATAGGCTACTAGGAATCTTGATGTACAAATGGTTATCTCCCCAAAAAATAAAGGCATGGTACGAAACTGTACATTCAATCAGTCAGAGGCACTTGGCCCCATGGACTTCCCTGAAAAAGAACGGAGGCACACAGGTGGCTGTGGGTCAAAACCCTTAGTCCCCCTGGTTCCCCATCATCTACCATTGTTTTCCCTACTATTGTTGGTGGAAATCCCCCATTAGTTGGTTGCTTAAAGCCTTGACCCATAGCCAGGTGACCTGGACTTACCTTTTCTCGGTGGCAGCTCCACAGCTTCACAGCTTGGAGTTCAAGGAAAGCAGCTGCCAGGTGGCGCTTCCAGCGGGCAGATGTGCATCTGCCACGGCTGGAAAAGTATCCACCATGTCACTATGTCATGTGGCTGTGGGTCAATATTAACCAATGGTTAATGGTTGATAATAGGGGATAACAACCAACAATAATAGGAAATATACCAGCTATATATGGCTATGAGTCAATATTAACTGACCAACTAATGGGGAATAATCATCAACAATAATACAAAACCAATGGTCAGTGATGGGGGAACCCGGGGTACGGGGTTTTGACCAACAGCCATCGCTCGGTATCTCTCAATCACTGATGGCTTACTCTGCGTGCCTCAGCGAAGCCGTGATTGGTCATCAATGGTTGATTAAGCAACCAGCAATGGGATGGCTTTCCAATTGCACAGTCTTCATGTTCAGTTTCTGCTGCATCAATGATGTGTCTTGTTTGCAAGTCATCGCTACGGAACGGCAACCTGCTGGTGTGTCATGTTGCCATTTACCTCTGGCTTTAACATGCCCAGACTGATCCACATGATCACACAATCGTATCGAAAGTGATCAAGAATTCTTGTTGGGTCTCTTGATCTTGGGAGTTCATGCCCACACAATGAAAGTGGCCTTGTTAACAATCTACTGTATTCTGTTGGGGAGGGGGCACCTTCAGTAGGGCCACTAAACTCATGGCAGTCAGAGATCTGTACTCAGCGACCTTCGCTGGAGGGATGGTTTGACGCTCCACCAACCAGCTGCAGGCGCTGGAACATGCTGGGGCTGCCGGCTCTCGATCAACTGCTATGACGCGCTTGGAGCTTGGTATGGACACAAAGGCCCTCAAGATCCTGAGGCCCAGAAGGGGTCAGCTCTGGAACGGATAAACCGTGGACCCTGAAGTGACTCATTCATTCCCATATCTTCAAACTTGAAGCCATCCCTGATCAAATCTTATTGCAAGTCCAACAACTGTTCTGCTATTGTTGTGGTTGCTGTTGTCGTCGTTGTTGTTGTCGCTGTTGTTGCCACCATCCTTCCCCTTCCTAGACTAAGTTCTGCCTGCTTCATCGCGAGTTGCAGCCATTCTGGGTGTTCCCTTCGACCAAACGTTTCCTCCCAAGACCTGCCGTTCGTCCCAATGTCGCTGGTGCCGTCCCAGGGGCGTAATCTCATCCACCACAAAGGACTGGATCATCCTCAGAGGTCAGGAGAAACTGCTGCACTTTGAGTGAACTTGGGTCATACTTGTACCTCGGGTAACTACCAGTTGTACATGGTAGATGTGGCTTTAGTTGAATGGATTTAAATGGCTTAGTGAGCTGGCTGATAGATACTATATATACCATAATCCTTACCCACAAAGTCTGCTGCTCCACTTTTCCATTCCCAGAGTAAACACGTGCCTATCACATCCGTATACTTGCTCGATTGATATCAGGACAATACAGAGTTGATTAGCTCTCAATCACTAAGTATACTACCGTTGCTACACATATCACCCACCACTCATCACCATTATGTTTTTTTTCCCAAAACAGGGGCACCCCTAAATCATCCACTCTTCACAATTTATAGACATAAACCATCCACAAATCCACAACGGCTTTGGGCCATCCATAATAAA
>VSDK01009460.1:27725-81619 GCA_009767595.1 Symbiodinium kawagutii
CACACCGGCTGGGCCCCATCCATAATAAGCGCTTGGGGGTTCCCAGTGGCTAGGTCGAGCCCCCCCATGGATCGCCCCCGCCGTTTGGGCTTCCCCCGCTGATACGTTCCCAGGTCCCAGGTCTTCACGAAGCCTTCGGAGTCGGCACTCACCACCTCTGAGCGTTAAAGGAGACCGGTCACCATGGCGGCGGCGCGCCCTTGGGGGATCGGATCTCCAGGGATGCGCCCTTTCTGTTCTGTTGACTAATGGTGAAGTGGTGGTAAATGGTTTTTGGTAGTGGTAGAAGTGATGGTGAATGGTTGGGGTAAATGGTTGGTCAATGGTTGGTTAATGGTTGGTTAGTGGTTGGGGTAAATGGTTGGTAAATGGTTGGTAAATGATTGGTTAGACAACAATAGCCTTTTAATCCAAACCACAATACTGTGGCCGGTCCAATTTGATGCGCGGGCATTCACGACCATGAATGATGAACCATTATTGCCATATTGAGTCATTGTCAACCATTCATGTGATTATAAACAAACATGGTTGCTATCAGCATTGACTGTTGACAACTAATATCTACACTGTATGTACAAAGTCATCAATAAAACCGCTGAATACCATTGATAACCATTGCAAACCATCTACTAAACAATGATAATCACCATCCATTCACCAAAAAATAAGCAGCTAGTCAACCAGCTAGTCGAGCATGAAAATCTCTTATTATCAACCATTAACCAGCCAGTTAATCCCTTAATATCAGCCATTAATCCCTTAATATCAGCCTTAATATCAACCATAAATCCCGTGTATATAACTGATTGTTGATCCCAGCCATTAATCCCAGCCATTAACCCTTAATATCAACCATTAATCCCAGCCAGTTAATCCCTTAATATCAGCCTTAATACCAGCTAGTTCACCATCAACTCATCATCCATGAACAGCTACCTTCACCATGCGCTTCACACCATCCCGCACCAACCCAGCTGCGCACCTGGTTGGAGGAAGCCCCCAAGACTTCGATGCCAACGATGGGCGCGGAGTGGCCCTCGGCTCAGTCAAGACCAACCAACCAATGGATGGATCATAACCAACAAATAACTACAATCAAGCAGCAAATTAACTACAAATGATGGATGAACATGCCAACAAATATCAACAAATGACCAACAAATGGGATTAACCATAGCCAGCCATTGATCCATAACCAACAAATAACTACAATCCAACAATCAACCAGCAAAAAAAAACAACAATCAAATAACAATGAACCAGCAAAGATGGATCATAACCAGCAAATGGCTATGGGTCAAGCAACATTTTGTTGGTTAAGCATCAAATGGCGAGCTGGGTCAAGCAACTATGATGGGTTAATCAATGATGGTTAGCCTATTTGACAATGGATGGATCATAACCAGCAAATGGCGAGCTGGGTCAAGCAGTTAACCATCAATATTAAGCAACAAACTGGTAGGGAAAACAATTGTTGATGATGGGAACCACAAATACAGGGTTTTGACCCATAGCCAAAGAACCGACAAATGACCAAGAAATGACCAACAAATATCAACGAATGACTGACCATGATGGATGAACATCCAAACAAATGGGATTAATCATAGCCAGCCATTGATGTTTCACCATATAGGTCACAACCAACAAAACACAAAATGTGCAGGTGAACAGGTGAACAAATGATCATCCCAACAAAGAGAAGTTAGTGATTGATGGGATGTGGACAGCCAGGGGTACAGGGGCCCTTAACCCACAGCCATATTTTTACCACCACAGTTTGTGGTTGACAATGGTCAATCCTGATTGTTACTCATGCTGTCGAGTTCTGGCTAATTTTGGTTGCTTTGAGCTAATAGTTACTGCCATGGCACCTCAATTTTAGCAGCACCGATGTAATCATAAGTTGATATGCATAGATATTATCTGCCTGTATGTAAATTCTTATCTACGACAGTAAAATAAACAGCATGTCTACAAATACCATACATGTGTATTCATGAATGCCTGTATAATCTTGTGAAGTGAATGTACAAAAAAAATCATATCATCCATTGATGTCCTTATATTATCTTATATCATAGATGCTTGCAATGGCTGCATGTCTTTATAGTGAATGTACACAACATCATATAATGGCAGTGGGTCAAAAGCCTTAGTCCCCCTGGTTCCCCTACTATTAACCCTGGTTTTCCCAATTATTGGTGCTTATTATCCCCTATTAGTTGGCTTATCAATTTTGACCTATAGCCATATACTTGGTATCTGTCCCCTATAATTGTGACTTATCATGGTTATCATCTCCTATTATTAACCATTCACCAGCTATGATTGGTTGGTTAATATTGACCTATAGCCATACAATCATCACAACAAGTTGATGCCCACGATCGCCTCTCCCATCCACTGGCTGAGCTCCCATCATGGATGGTGTGAATGGACTTCCCAACGTACGGGTTCCAAACCTGGGCCGGCGTGGGCACCTTGGCCGGTTGCATGAAGGGTTGGTAGCATCGCCCAGGATTGGAGCATGCAACCCAGCAAAACAAGATCTTGGATTGGTGGTTTATGGCTGGTTAGTAATGGAAAATCGTAGGGGTAATAATGGTTATAATGGTTAGTAATGGTTGGTTTTTGCACTACAAATGCATTTGCTTTACTTTTCTTGTTGCGTTTGGAAAAGGGTGCGGCCAGTGTCGTGGTGAACATGCTCACTGCATAAATTTGTACCACGCATCTGCGCGTAGGTGTGGTAATGGAAGCTCACGGGAGAGTGAAATGTTGGAAGGTGGATCTTTCAAGTCAGGAACCATTTCGACGTGGGTCAATACCCCAAATGACCACACTACTCCAACTGCTGGGATGTTCTTGTACACAGGTTGGTTTGAACCCATGCGGCATGCCCATTTACCAGTTGGATTCTCTTGAAACGGTGCTTCTTAAGCTGCTCGTACCATGATTGACTCATGGAGAGTATCACCCCCAGCCATGGCTGCGGAAGAGAAAACTCATGACCAACATTGATCATCTTTGCCCATGGTTGCGTATTCTTCCTGGCTGTCACTCTGAGACATGTCTTTTGATGTCTTTTGTTCTTGGTGCAATTGGACCAGCCAAAGATGCTGCTTCTTCATTTTTTGCCCTTATTTTTCTAAATCCACGAAATTACGAAACTGAGTAATTGAAAGAAGTATTGAAGGGATCAATGATTGGCTACCCAGTTGTTTTTTGAAATGCTACCAGGTCTTTGTTAACCGATGCATGCATGTCTGCGTACAAAGCCTGCTCCCCACGACACCGTCCACAGAAAAAAGTCATCTGCAACACACCCAATCTCACAAACCATCCTTATTGGCCGATGGTTGCTCTTCAAAAAAAACATGTGCATCACGAAGTTGCCCAACCTTGTGCAACGGTTCACCCCTAAAATCATAACGTGGTTCACAGAAACCATCAACTGTTCTCAGCATACCAGCGAGACCACTTCCCATTCCTCACGCCATGCGACGAAAAGGTTGTAGTCATAGCCTCCGGTGACCAGGACCTTCGTTGAAGTGGCAAAGGCCATACATCGGACCTCGGGGATGCGCTGCTGGGGGTCCCCTGGCATCCCCTGGTGTCCCCTGGCCATGGTTGAGACAAGGACTCGGTTAGGATGGGTATCCTTCTGCCAGGATATCGGAGATTTTTCATTGCGTAGACTATCTTAGCCACAAAGATCGGAACTGCTGAGATCTATGCCATCGGGTTTTGAACATTGCCCAGCAACTTCACACGCTTGCAAACCATCTGAAAGAACTTCATTCTTGAACCCACAAGCCGGATCCGAGGCAAAAAGGTGCCTCCCAAACTGGCACCTCCCAAACCATCCGAAGCCCGTGAAATCCACTTTTTCCAGGACCAATTGTCCAGATCTACCATGATCTTTCATCCTGGCTGGCCAATCCTGGGCCATGCTTCACCTTCCATGGATGCTGGCTATGCTTCACCATGGATCCCCAGCTCCCAGGTGCCGGACTCCCATTTCATGTCCGCGCAGCGTGCGCTTCCACATGCCCGTGAAGACCTGATCACCGGCGAGGCGAGGAAGGTGCCAGTCGAATGGGTGGGAAGGGTTGGATATGATCAGTGGATGAATCAGAAAGAAGCTACCAATGTTTCAAGAGAATTGGTGAATCAAATATTTGGAATTAGGTATTTGGCTGCTAAATATGTGGATATAGTCAGCAACCAATAGTCAAATAAGCTATATTAGGAACCAAACACGGTGATAGTAGATGAAAACCAATGTGGATACCAAATTGGCGGTGGCATTTATGGATTGCTTGAATCAACCAAAACGTATTGTTTACATAGATATTATGACTATGCTTGTCAATAAACAACCAATGGATAGTCACACCCCAAGCGTTGGACGAGCCTTGACTGGTCACCTGTCTGGAATCAGCCAGGGTAGCAGGTTGACCCACAGCCGCCCACGGGGTGTGGTTGTCATCAGTATCAGCAAAAGCTGGGTATAGGGTACGGTATAGTTAATATGCCCAGTATAGTTAATGATGTTGATAGTCAATGACCATGATGTCATCAGTTATCGGTGATCAGATGTGATCAGTATACCAGTATACCTAATAAAGCGTGTTTCATGCATTGCCGATAACGAGAACAGCCAGCCACATATCGACAGCCATCGTCTAAATGAAGAAACCAACGGTTGAATTCATGGCTAAAACGAAAGAAATAACGGCGATCTGCAACTCAAGGTCGTTGTTTGACGTTCTATTATTTTCCATTTTGCTACAAACCATGCATGCCTACAACAATTACAATATTAATTTCATATCAAACATGATAAGCAGTTCAATTAATTAATCTATCTTGTTATTCAACTCCCAGATTAATGTAACCATGTGCAGGAGTAAATGCATTCACACAAATTCCACACCAGGTTCTCTCTACTGTTGTAATTTGGTTGGCTCATACCAAACCAATGCTTGATATATCCAACCATTAATAACAGTCATAATCACTATAACTAGTATAACCAACCATTACAACCACTATAATGGTTGATAATGGTTGATATATCAAACCAATGGTTTCAACCATGGCTATATAACCACTATAATGGTTGATAAGGGTTGATATAACCAACCAATGGTTTCAAGATGTTATAACCATGGCTATATTCACTTCATGCTTCACTGGTGCTTGGCCATTCAAATATCAGGTCTCAGGTGCCGACATCCCAGGTCATGACCTGGTTGGGCGCAGCTGGGATGGTGGGGAGTGGATGGGTGGATGGATATGGTGGTTTCTCAGAATAGGGGACCCCCAAATCATCCAATATTAGTCATTTATAGTAGTAAGCCAACCATTTCTTGGGCTCCCTATTTTGAGAAACACCCATACAGTTGGTTCATGATTGGATATGGTGTGGGATATCTCTCCATACAATGGTTGGCTTTTTACTAGGGATGATTCGGGGGTCCCCTATTCTGAGATACCGCCATATGGTTGGTTCTGGGTGGATGGTTGAATGGCTCGTAAACCAACAAGACCTTGGGATAGATTCGTGGATGCTCCATGACTTCGTACGTAGCGAAGCATAGTGGGATATAGTCCATATCAATACGGGTGGGACAACAATGATGGCTAGATTGTTGGATGGTTGGTTAGTCGGCTGGTTACCGACTCATGACACTTCCTTTCCTGATTGATACTATCTTATCCTTGGGTATTCAAACCTAGCAAGTACCTATGTGGGAATGGCCATTGTTCATGGCTATGTTTGATTACCCAAGGGTGTTGATAAGCGCAAGGCATATCAAATATCATCAACATTCGGGGGTCAAAACCCTTAGTCCCCCTGGTTTCCTCTCTCATTAACCATTGTTTTCCCTATGATTTGGCTGCTGATTATAAGCCATTATTGGTTGATTCATATTGACCCATAGCCATTTGAGTAATGAAGTGGACATCTGAGGAAAGGCTGATGTGATCATAGCCTTGGTACCGGGTGCAATGAAGCACCAGCGCATTGGCAAATCTGCCGATGATTCGTTGGTCAGGAAGCTTTTAAGGCACTGAACATGTTTGAAATGCATTCATTGTGTCTTCAGCTTTGGAAACCACATGGCGAGCTGGGTCAGTTCACCCTTAGTCCCCCTGGTTCCCCCATCATTAACCAGCCTGTTTTCCTTATTATTGTTGATTATCCTCTACAAGTTGGTTGATCAACTGCTTCACCCATAACGGCCCATAACCAATTGTGTTTCAGCAACTGGATAGCCCTCAGAATTGTCTTAGCCGCATTCCTCTTGCATCACATCACCAATCCACCAGGGTTTGTTGGTTCTCTTCCGACCAGTTTGCAAATCCGGCTTGTGTTAGGTATAAGGACTTCAATCATGAAAACATGATTCAACTCCTAGTCTTGAGTCTTGAGTTTGGTTTAAATGGACAAGCTCGATACACCAAGTAGCTCCAAACTTCAGAGAAACATCTAGCAACCCACAGCTGCGTCTGCCGACCTCAGCATTGCCCGCCCAAATCTGCCGCCGCAGCAGTTTTCGCTTTCAGAGTTCAGCTTCAGTCGCTTCTCAGAGGGCATTTCTGGAGCCTGAAAGAAACTGATCAGTGCTCATGGGGATGCTAGATGATACCCTACATGATGCCCATGCCTTACAGAATGCCCTACCTGATGATATGTGGATGCTACTGGTTGATGCCACTGGTTCAAGTCATTAGGCCTATAGGCTGCTGGGGTCCGGCCGCACTTCCCGCGGACCTCTTCGCTCGTGGCCGGCACGCGGAAGCAAACGCAAAACCTCGGGCTCAGCTGAGCGATGAGGAATAGGGATGGAAGTTGTGGCAAAGCAAGAAACATCTTGTTCCTTGTTGAATATCCACCATTAACACCATGGATCGATTGACCTGGATCACCAAGTTAATTGATATTGATCCAGTAGTGAGCATCACTACTCAATTAAGAATCATTGACCTGGTGGTTAATTGATTCACCAAAGGTTCACCTGGGACCAATTCCAGGAACTCATGAATAGTAACCAGCGATTTTCATGGTTACTACCCTTGGTCATAAACTGGTTCGTGGTTGAAGAACCCCGTCATGAAAAATATGCTCGTCAACCAACCATTTGCTGATACTTACATTTGGGAAAATGAAACATGTGCATGAAACCACCCACCAATTAGGGTTTGTCCAAAAGTGCTATACGCCAAAAATTGCTGTTCCCTATCAACGATGGTTATTATTTGATGGTTAGTAGGTTCCAATATAACATATGCATTTGCATTGACATTTTGCAAATTCAGCATTTATGCTTGTTTATAAGGCAAACGGCAAACGATCCTTTTGTGATACATATGAGCAGCTACTTTTATTCGTGCAACATCTCTTGACGCTACTTTGAAGTACGGACCCGGCCTCGTTCAGGTTAAACACAATTAGGACTTGATATCGTCATTTTGGGTTATCTCTTTCAATCATACCTCATATAGAAAAGCAATTGATACGGGTACAGATCTCGTTCGGTCAGGCGGACCCATCTCGTTCACCAGCTAACTAGGGATGAGAGGAAACAAATCGTTCAAGCCCCCTACTTGAAATGAATTCCGCAAATAAAAACCGTTGCTCATATATCAAGAGACACAAGTGTTTTCAGCCGTGGATGCCGTCAAGCTCCCTACACACGGTGGGTTTTGTCCTTGAAGAACGTGCAATGTGCAAACATATTCCAACCCTGCCTGAAGTATCCCTCTTCCAGATAAATCCGTATTACGATTGATTAACCAGTATTAATCATTGCTAGTTGATCACTAGCAGGCTGTTAAGTGACCATCGTGACAATGGCCCTGTTGAGCGTCTATTTCCCTGGCTCAACGGGGGTTGGTTGTTGGCCCCTGATCCTCCGTCCCCCAAAGCTATTGAAGACATGAAAGGTTAAAGAGATGCAGTGGAAAGAACCCCAGTAAATTTTGCTTATACTAGATGATGATTTGCAAAGGTTCGCGATTGTTAACTATGATCAATTATGACTGATTCTTGTTATCACTAATTAATAGTTAATAGTCACTCTTGACCATCTGTAAGGATGATACTTGTTCATCACTGCGATCATATCGATAGAATACTTGTTAATGGTGGTTATTCATGTTGCTTCTAGACATCTAGTGGATATGAATTGACATATGGCTGCAATCCATATTCATGATGCTTGTAGTGATCATGAGTAATGTTTCCAATGGTGTTAATGGTGGATATTAAGAACCATTAAGAAGTATTAAGCAGTGTCAAGGATCTAGGTCAATCAACCACCAGTTTGTTCCAAAACAGCGACCCGCTGACCCGAGACCGCGCGTTGCTCCGGATGTTTTCGGTGCATGGATCCGCATGATCCGCACGGATCTCCCAGCCGGCATACCGCCATCATTGTGGCATTAGCCATGATCAATTAACCACAAGGTTCCACGAGGTTAGTAGTCAAGGTAATGCCCATCAATGATATCAATAGCTATTAACCTTGGCTATTAACCAATCAAAGTAAGTCAATAGCCAAGCTTAACCACTCAACTATTCATCAACCATTAGTAACGATGTCACCGTCTTGAAATCATCGTTCAACATCGGCGCATCACTATCACCTGGCACTGCTGGATCATTCGCAACCAACACCTGTCGCACTGCTCCTTCACCGCTGCCGCGTCACATGTGTCGAGTGGGTGCAACGTTACGCACCAATCGCACGGTCAACGCCACGGTACCTGAGACGAAGCCTCTGAGCTCATGAATAGAAACCAGCTATGAACGGTTCCTACCCTTGGTAAATCATATGGTGGTTTCTCAAAACAGGGGACCCCCCAAATCATCCTTTCTACAACCATTTGTAGTAATCAACCTACCATTTTGGAGGTCCCCTATTTTAAGAAACCACCATATGGTTTATAAATGGTGATCAACCAGGGTTTATTGGGTGAAGCCATCATTTACCAGCGATTTTCATGGTTTCTATAGTCCTTGGGAAATGAGAAATCTGATATGAGAATTGGTTCGTTTGATATGTAATCTGGTAATATGAATTGACAAAAATTTGGCAATGAGCTGATAGATAAACAAATAAATATGTATATATATTTAAATAAATAAATATATATATATATATACATAAATATTTGAAAAATAGTATATATAAATAAATAATATATATAGATAAAATATAGGGATATATATATATATATATGGTTTAAAAAATATTTATATAGATATATATTTAACAAATATATGGGGACAAAATATGATAATATGGTTTGTTGGATGTGAACAGCCAGGGGTATGGCTTAAGCTATGGTTAGCATCATTTGATGGTCTTTTTTGACTGCAAATCTGAAGCAGCGATTTTGGTTTTGTTTCTATTGTGACAAGCGATTCATGGTCATTGTTGTCCAGCAGTTAGCTGATATCTCATGGCTAATATGCACCATTGGCTGGTGAATATCAATATCTAAGCCAGCTATTTATGGTCCAGCTGGTGGAAAGTTGAGCTTATCATGGATCAATACCATCCAAAAAAGGAATAGGTGGACATCCTGGCAGGGACTGTCCTCGGTTGGGGGATGTGTACAGCCAGGGGTACCAGGGACCACCCACAGTCAGGGTTAACGGTTCGCCTGCAGCGAGCGCGTCTGGTTGGTCAGCAGTCACCAATGTCTCCCAAGAAAACGATGCTCTGAACCCAAAAAATGTAGGAGATCAGTGACCACAAGGGCTGGGCATTCCCAAACCTCAAGGTGTGTCATTTAACTAAGCAGAGCATCATTAGTAATGATGTTCGCTGGTATGTCGGTTTGGTGAGCATGTTGGATGACCTACGGTTATCAAAGTCCCGGCACAGGTACATGATATTATATCAAAAAATATCCGGCTGTGAGCACACCGATCGATGTGGTTGTCGCCATTGGATCCCTGTCCCGCAACAACTCTTTCTGCAACGAGCTCGTTGATGGTTGTCTCCAGTCTTCAAACGTCCTCAAAGAGTTTCTGTTACTGCAACAGCTTCTCTTAGCAAACAAACAATTTCTAACTGGCCATTCTCAGCTGCCATGAACAATGGTGTTTCGCCAGTGTCTGTTCTAGCCTGATTGCAGTCAGCATCGGCTTCCACCAGGAAACGGACAACTTCCAAGCGGTCGTACTCAACTGCAATGTACAACGGTGTTTCGCCAGTGTCTTTTCTGGCCTGATTGCAGTCAGCACCGGCTTCCACCAGGAAACGGACAACTTCCAAGCGGTCGTACATAGCTGCAATGAACAATGATGTTCCGCCGGTGTCTGTTCTGGCCTGATTGCAGTCAGCACCGGCTTCCACCAGGAAACGGACAACTTCCAAGTGACCTTTCATAGCTGCAATGTACAACGGTGTTTCGCCAGTGTCTGTTCTAGCCTGATTGCAGTCACTGCCGGCTTCCACCAGGAAACGGACAATTTCCAAGTGGCCATTCTGAGCTGCAATGTACAACGGTGTTTCGCCAGTGTCTGTTCTGGCCTGATTGCAGTCACTGCCGGCTTCCACCAGGAAACGGACAATTTCCAAGTGGCCATTCTGAGCTGCAATGTACAACGGTGTTCTGCCAGTGTCTTTTCTGGCCTGATTGCAGTCACTACCAAAGAAACTGTCTGTTGTGCGACCATTGCAGTCAGCACCGGCTTCCACCAGGAAACGGACAACTTCCAAGCGGTCGCACATAGCTGCAATGAACAACGGTGTTTCGCCAGTGTCTGTTCTGGCCTGATTGCAGTCAGCACCGGCTTCCACCAGGAAACGGACAACTTCCAAGTGACCTTTCATAGCTGCAATGTACAACGGTGTTCCGCCGGTGTCTGTTCTAGCCTGATTGCAGTCAGCACCGGCTTCCACCAGCAAAAGGACAATTTCCAAGTGGCCTTTCTCAGCTGCAATGTACAATGGTGTTGCGCCAAATAGGTCAGTTGTGCACTGATTGCAATCAGCGCCGGCTTCCACCAGGAAACGGACAATTTCCAAGTGGCCGTTCTGAGCTGCCATGAACAATGGTGTTAGGCCAGTGTTTGTTCTGGCCTGATTGCAGTCACCGCCGGCTTCCACGAGCAAAAGGATAACTTCCAAGTGTCCTTTCTGAGCTGCAATGAGCAGTGGTGTTGCGCCAGTGTCTGTTGTGCGAGCATTGCAGTCAGCGCCGGCTTCCACCAGCAAAAGGACAACTTCCATGTCGCCATTCTCAGCTGCAATGTACAATGGTGTTGCGCCAGTGTCTGTTCTGCCCTGATTGCAGTCAGCACCGGCTTGCACCAGCAAACGGACAACTTCCAAGTGGCCATTCTGAGATGCCATGAACAGTGGTGTTGCGCCAGCTTCTGTTATGCACGCATTGCCATTGCAGTCAGCGCCGGCTTCCACCAGCAAACGGACAACTTCCAAGTGGCCATAAGCAACTGCCATCCACAACGCTGTTCTTCCTTCGACTTTAGAATCTTTCTCTGCACCTGCCTCAAGCAATAGCTCAACGTGGTGGATATGTCCGTTGATTGCAGCATGATGTAATGGTGTCCAGCCCTGCCAATCTTTCAAGCTCGGATCGTTGGGGCATTGAAGAAATTTCTCAAGAACATCTGAATCATCGCCTTGAGATGCAGCAATCATTTCTGGATCTGATACTGTTCTGTCTTGGTCAAATTTCAAGATGACCAGCTGGATTTTGACCGGAAGTGGGGCTAGAGTTTCATCATCCCCCAGCTCACGCGAACCATCTTCTGCGTAGAGCCTTTGCCGAAATCTGGGAACACCGATCTCAGCAGCTACGAGCCGCTTCACCTCTTTGACGGATTTGCTTTCGACATGGTTTGCATTGAAAGAAACCACCCTGCCACCGGATGCCAAAAAGCACACCTCCATGGGAAGGGGCTACAAATTATCATCAACAAAATGACTGCAGTCATGGATTGCCAGGGATTATATGATTGTGCTCATTTAAAAGACAAATGATCACCGATAACATATGATTCCTGATGCTTGATGGTCGTGTGATGGTCACCCATGTTGAGATTGCTTCGCAGCTTGGGAAATCATCCTGGATCTGATCGAGCCGCTGGTGGTTCATCTGGGGCGCTTGAGTTGATCCCCGGCGAAAACTTTATTTGTTTAGTGGATATATGTGTGCATGTAAAATGCATACTGTAATTTTAGATGTATGCAATATATTTGTGGTAAATTCATGTATGCAAATTTGTTGCAAAAATATGATATAATCTCAAAAAAAACACAACTCTGCGGCTGCTACCCAACCAGTAGTGTGTGGGTTGAAGATTGTCTGGATGGTTAGCTCTTATTTTGGCTCCTGGAAGATGATATCCAAGCAAATCCATGTAGACAACGCATTAGCGATCGTCCATCAGCTGCTTTAGTGCCTGCTCAAACGGCTGTCAACCCTTCTGTCAAGGTGATCGGCACAAACAAGTTGTGATGTAAATAACCCCGCAGCAGCAAGAGCAGCAAGAAGAAGATGAAACATAAGAACGAAGAACACCAACACCAACAAAATGAGCAACAAAAACAACAGCAGAAACCAGAAACTGCCACATGCATGTACAGTGTACATAGATGGGCATAGATGGGTGATGTTTCTGTGCGCAAGTAATCTACAAACATCGCTGTATCCACCTTTCGAAGGAAAATCGGCAAGCTGCTCACGTGTGGCAAGCAGCGGGGGGGAACCACCAACTGGGTGCCAATCTAAAGGCGCAGGCCTTCTTTGGCAGCTTCATCCCCGACAAATGACCATCAGCGGTGCAAAAAGTCACAGGTTGCATGTGCACATCGACAAGTTTCACTGTTAGCATGACCAAGAAACACTAGGAACCTCGCACTGGGATCTCATAACAACCCACCAAGCAAGCCCGGCTGCGCATTCCTTCCCTCTGAGCTAGCGGAAGTCTAGCAGCCTACAAGACCACCAGAATCTTCCGTTCAGAATGACTGTAGATACTGGATACCCTCTGGTAAACTAACCTGGACATGCATTGCCATCAATACTACACAAGGAAACCCTGGGAAACCAGCTACAGTATATGGTGGTTTCTCAAAATAGGGGACTCCCCAAGTTATCATCCTTCCCCATTTACAGGAATAGCTCAGCAACCATAACTTTAGGGTTCCCAGGCTGAGGAACACTCATTTTGCAGTGGGTCAGTTCACCTTGTACCCCTGGTTCCCCTATCATTGACCATTGTTTTCCCCAACTTTTGTCGGTCATTATCCCCAACTATTGATATTGATGGCTAATATTGACCCAGCTCGCCATTTCTGTGGTGGATTGTCCGTTGCCAGGATTTACCACAGGCTACAACTCATCTTGAGGCAGTCGATCAAGCACTTGGATGCACCGAACTGGCGAATCGACGAATCAAAGGGAGTCAGCCATGGTGAGTCCACCCGCCGGTTGAATGGGTTGAACTTGCCATGGTCCCAGGGAACCATTCTCAACCATCATTCTCAACTGCTTGGTGGTCTTAACCCCTATGAAAAAATATGAGTCAACCAAATAATTACTAGGGAAAATTGAACATGTTTAAAACCACCAGCCAATCCTTTTGGTCCTTTTGGTGACCACACGAGAAGCTAAGTGGCCCGCTAAAACCACCAGCCGGTGAACCATCATTCTCAACCATGACCACCCGCTATGAACCTCTGATCGTACCATGGTCCCAGGACCCCAGGACCTGCAGCCGCTACCTGCCGAGGATCCCATGGCTTCACTGGACGAGAACGCCTACAGCGGTGGACCCTACCGTTGCGCTCTCCGGGTGAACAACTTACGCTTCAACAATGAACAGTTCAACGGTTCTTCATTCACCACACTGTTCATTGATTTGAACATGTTATGTTCGTTATGTATCATTTATTCACATGCTTATTCATTCAGTTGATATATATATATATATAAATATACATATGAATATCACATTAGTCAACCAACCACTTGTTAATGATTAGGGAAAGTAAAAATGTTTGAAACCACCAATGGGAACAGTATAGTGAATGATGAATATATAAAATATTCATGAATGTTTATAGTGAATCATAGTGAGTCTACGTATAAAACAGTATAAGTGAATCGATGAACAGTTGAACTGTTCATCAAGCGAATCAATGGACAGTTCATAATGTTTACATGTCCATGAATCTATGCGAAATGAACTAGTACAGTATTAACGAATGTAAGCTAAGTAACATGCAGATGCAGTATATCAACTGCGTCATTTTGTTTCTTTGCTCAGACTCATCATTTTTGTGTTCAATCACAGACTTGTTTTCAATTCAAAGTTGCAACCGCGTACATCTGCAAACCTATAGCCTATATACAGAAATTTAGTCAAACAAACGTGTGCGAATTCAACCGCTGGGGTTCTGATAGTGTGATTACGGCAACCCACGATGACGATGTCTCCATAGTGTTTGGTCAATATCCCATTGAATGGCTGAAACGCGACTACAGGCCAGGTCTAGCAATATCCTACCACCAACCGCACTGTTTTACCACCAGCTGATGTTTCACCAGGATAACGATGGTTCGCGGATGTTTGTGGCAGGTACGGTCACTATATTCACACTGTGTAGTCATCCAACAGGACCCACTATTCTGCAGAGAATCGCAATTCAGCACACTCCTCTTGCGTAGCAATCTACAACGCGCATCCCCAACCTTCAATGTCGAAATCCTTTTCGCCACACAAGCTGAGTTGGATTCTTGAACTAGTGGTATCCCTAGTTCTCATCCCATGTTAGTCATTCATAGTAACAAACGGGGGGGGTGCCCTACTTAAGAAACCACCGCACTGCAGGACAACATCCTACAAGGTGGGCCCCGAACCAGCTATAAGTTGGGTTATAACTAGGGTAACTACCAGTTATGGTAGATATACCTATAGTTAAATAGCCTTACAAACCAAGTTATAACGTTTGGGGGGCCCACCTTGTAGGGTCGGTAATGATTGCAGACAGGATGGCCCGCTGTGCCTCATCCACCATTTTCTGCACGTCAGGAGATGGCAAGGGCAGTCGACCCCTGCTGGACCCGGCATAGTGAAATCTCTCCTGAAGCGAAGGTGACAGCTGGTGGATGCCCAATTTGGCTAACAATGCTTCATGATGACCAATCATGATGAGTAGAGTGGTGGCTCATGATGGTTGACATTTTTTTGGCTGACAAGTATTTATGATGGTCAAGAAATGTCAATGAGTGATAGTGGCTAATCATGGTTGACAGGTTGATTCAACTAAATCCTAAATCTCCACGAGGATGGTGTTCAAAAATCAGATTCATCCCTAAAACTCAAAACATCTCATAGCCAGCCCGGCCCGCATTTCCTATCCACACTCTCAAACTCTACAACCAACGCTGGCGCTGGGGTAATCATTAACCATCAACCAACATGTTATCCGTAAGCCCTCACCAATACATCATTGACCGATCATTAACGTTACCCACGAACCACCATCTTAACCATAAACACTGCTGATACCAGGGTTAAGCCATCATCAACCCATCATTGATCCATCATCCACCCTTCATCAACCCACCATTGACCCACCATTGACCCATCACCAACCCATCACTAACCCATCACTAACCCATCACTAACCCACCATCAACCCATCATTCACCACCAGGTCATCACTCCCCCGACCCACTTGGCTGGTCCTCCGGCAGCTCCATGGCTTTGGCGATGCGCCGCTGCAGATCACTGACGCAGCCGTCCGCAGCTGCGGAGTCCAGCGCTGCGTCGCTGAAGGTGTAGCAACTGACCTCCAAACGTGGCAGGGGTGCGTTGGTTGGTGGCTATAGGTCAGTCAAGTGGTCATAGTGGCTTACATCATGGGTTTTATGGTTGATATCGGTCCCCCTCTAAAGTAATCAGCCATCAACCAGGGCTGTCAGCCTGTCTTTTGCGCGTAAGCTCCACCAGAGGCGAAATGCCAGCAGAACCGCCGGGTGAAGCTGTGGGTCACAAACATGGAGTTTCCGTCATTGATCAACAGCAAGGTCCAACATCCATGAAATTTGTGGATTTGATCAACTTATGCTGATTATAAACTTATGTTGGATTTATAATGCCGAAAAATGGAGCTGATTAAGCATTTATCAACGAACCATTTTTTGGGGTACCCTATTTTGAGAAACACCCATTTGGCTGCGTCGAAAACCCAATAAACCCCCAGAGCCGATTGTTCGTGACGTGTGTCCTGGGTGTATTGTGACATGTTGGTGTACCAAACTGCCACAGCTGCTTCCCTCCCTTTCTACAGCACATCGCCACCAAGCTACCAATGGCCGGGGCAAATTGTGCTTGGCATAGTCCAGTCCGCGGAAGCAATCCAGCAGTTCCACTCCCATGGCTGGCAGATTGAAGATGGCATGGGTCACTGGATGCCTGGAGCTTCGCATGGAAGAACAGCTGCAACGGTTCCAACCGTTCAGCTTTTTCTGGGACAACTTAGCTTCAGGTGGAACATCCGCCAACTGTAGATGGTTTAACTCTTGGAGTGGTGATGCTTGACTGCCAGCAAGTACGAAGCTGGTGGCCATTTCTTCATCCCATTTTTTTGTCCGGCAGCAGATCGCCAGTGTGGATGGATCAATTAAGTAAACAGTGAAATATCTGCTTCTCACGTCGTGTAATCCTACGATTCGAGATACTGGAGCTGGAGTAGGGGAAGACATGGTGGGGCATTCGGATGAGTAAGCTTCGCCAAACCCTTACTGAAGAATCCGTTTACCAAACAGGGACCAGCAGCTTGCAATGGTGAACATCGCATGGGTCTATCAATCGCAGTACCCCACACCCATCCGAACCGATCATTCTGCAGAGTGAAATCAGCATGTTCAGGTGGGTTACAAATGGGGTTACACTATTAGCTTTAGGGAATTTCTTGGTTTAGATGGTGGTTTCTCAAAATAGGGAACCCCCAAAATGCATGGTTTATTACTATAAATGGTTAATATTGGATGATTTGGGGGGTCCCCTATTTTGAGAAACCACCAGATGGGTTACACCGGGTTACACCATGCCGATTCGAGAACGGAAAATCAGCTTCGCCTCTGCTTGAAGAGCTCCGGAATGAACCGTCGTGCATCTTTGGGTCGATGAATCACCAGCAAGGATTCCGCGGCATGAAATTCCTCTCCATAAGGAGCCAGGTAATCCACCTCCATCACCTAGCGCTACAAGGCGGGCTCCAATTAGTTAAGTAGGCGTGGGCTATAACTAGGCAAATTTCAGCACTGGTTATGTAGATATTGCAAGATATTACATGATAATACTACATGATAATACTACAATTAAATAGTTGGCTGACCACCGAAAAAGGGCAGCCCACCTTGCAGTGATTGCGAGGATACCCAGCGCCGGACATGTTGAGGTTTGAACTGATAAATCTGAGATGTGCAAACATCATCACCTTGGGTGGATTGTCAATGAATTCCTTATCGGCTAAGGGTAACACACTGCAGCTACCCCAAAAATGGCAGCTAGTTTTGGTAGCCAATTTGTTACTCTGGCGGCTGACCATGATTGACAGTGGTTGTCAATTAAGCATTGACAGTGGTTGTCAATTAAGCAATATATAAAGACCCGCGCCACTCTTTTCAACCACGTTGCAAGCCCAATTTTGTCAAAATATTAAACAGTTAAAAGCTGAATGCTAAAAGGTCTCCTTGACCTATTTCTCTTTCAAGGGTAATCTCAATCCCTTTAAGTGTTGGGGCCCCAACCATACAGATCTTCACGCCTAGCCGGAAGAAATGTATGGCCCCCCGGTGTCCCTTGGGGTCTCGCCTAGCCGAGATTAACCCAAGCCTCAGACACCCAGAACCTTCTGATGATAAAGAAAAATGAAACGGAATTAAAAAATTACCACCTGACTCCCTTACTCCCGACAAGGAGCACCGGGAGTGGTGGGGGGGCCCTGAAGCCGAAAACTGCGGGTTCCACCGGGGCTTGGCCCCCCGGTGTCCCTTGGGGTCTCGCCTAGCCGAGATTAACCCAAGCCTCAGACACCCAGAACCTTCTGATGATAAAGAAAAATGAAACGGAATTAAAAAATTACCACCTGACTCCCTTACTCCCGACAAGGAGCACCGGGGTGTGTGGGGGGTCCCTAAAGCCGAAAACTGCGGGTTCACCCGTGGCTTGTGTCTTTACCTACGGGGCGAGGATTCAAAGACCCGCGCCACTCTTTTCAACCACGTTGCAAGCCCAATTTTGTCAAAATATTAAACAGTTAAAAGCTGAATGCTAAAAGGTCTCCTTGACCTATTTCTCTTTCAAGGGTAATCTCAATCCCTTTAAGTGTTGGGGCCCCAACCATACAGATCTTCACGCCTAGCCGGAAGAAATGTATGGCCCCCCGGTGTCCCTTGGGGTCTCGCCTAGCCGAGATTAACCCAAGCCTCAGACACCCAGAACCTTCTGATGATAAAGAAAAATGAAACGGAGTTAAAAAATTACCACCTGACTCCCTTACTCCACGTCCCCCAGCTCAACTCTCCAGAGTTCGCTCAAGTTTTAGGCCAGGACCAGGATTTCGGAGTGAATTCAGGTAAACACGAGTGAAAGGAGCCAGTTCTTTCTTATTGAGCTTTAGCTCAGCCATCATAGCTAGCCCTTCGTTTAAGTAAATCCTCGCGGTACGCGAAGCTTGCCAACGCCCCATCAGGAGCAGCTTGTCAAAGCTGTTATGGCGTTCAAACCAAAATGTGGCGCCACCCCTACGTAGACTATAAGGGCGAAACTCAAACTGTTCAAGTTTGAGAGCCTCCACACATTGCTTAAACTTGCGACGCCAAGCACTCACAGAAGGCACAAGCTTCTGCCGTGGAGAAGCTTTTAGCTTCCATGCCCACAGCTTTTTGAGAACATCCTGTACATGAAGGGTAACACTTTCGGCAGCACCAGCACGCTTAGCGCTTTTAGTGAAGCCGAGGGAAATGATAGCTGGCTTTGAAGCAGCTGACATATAATGGAAGAATTTTGCAAATCACAAAGCTCCCCCGTTCGTAGGAGCGCGTAGAAGCCAATGAGTAAGCTGAGTGCAAAGTCAGGATATCCATGAAACATGCTCCATCCCACCATTGCGTGTAGAGCTGCCTCCGGCAGAGTAGGGGCCCGAGCCGGAATTTCGTTGACGCTCCAGGTCTTCAGTAGTCTCCATGTAAGTGCTAAACTTCCCTTGAGCCGAGGATCCAAATCCTGAAGGCCAGCGACTGTATCTGACGCTAAGGCCCTGCCTTTGCCAGAAATCCATAAATGCTCGATGTACTCTGCAACAAGGCTGTCCAACTGCTCCCGCCGACGTGGGAGTTGAATGTGCTCTTCTTCCAAAAATCTGTAAAACCTTGTACGGGCTGCTTCATAGCGAGTGCGAGTGCGTGGCTGTACTGTCAAGTTTTTCAAAGGACCTAAAGTGCGACGAACTTTTGCTCTATCTCTTTCAGTGCGACCTTCCACATGCTTTGCTACTTTACCCATTTCTTCTTCACAAAACGGGCCCGGCGAGACGGCCTGTCTGCCGGGTTCTGGGTCGTATGGATGTATCCCCAAATGGGGTGAAGGTCAGCACCGAGTAATAGAGCGTTGATTCTCATCAGGGTCCTTTTCAACTTCCTACTTGACGAACGGCCACGTGCCAAACTGTGTAAACAAACTAGAGAATCGGTAAGATGGAAAAATTTTGTAGAGGCACTCTTGAGTTATAAAATCCTCCACTTCACCGATGTCAGAACTGCTCTCATTTCGAGAACATTTATATGTTCACCAGATCGATCCCATTGCCATGAAGCTATGTCTTTCCACTTCCAGAGCTTTGCTGGAATACTCTGCCTTAAGCGATGGAACTTGACACTTGGTTCTGTTGTTCCTTGCAACATCAAATCTTCACCTTTTACCGACGCAATTCCCAGTAACTGACGGACCAGCTTTCCCTCAAGAACCTGGGAAGGTTTTGAACGCTGTGGTTGCAACGGTGGGCGAAGAAGAACACCTTGAAGCTGTTTTCCTTGTCCCGGTGTAAGACGCGACACAATTTGCGAAGGTGTCAGCAAGTCACATAACCCAAGTCGACCGCACAGTTGAGAAATCAGCCAAACGATGACTCCCACCTGCCAGGAGTTGCCCAACAAGGTCAGTCTCAAATTGGTGTAATCCAAACCTCGCTGCTGAGACTTCGGCAAACACGCTTTGGTATAGCCGAGCGGAAATCCCATGATGACTTCACGCTCTCCCACCGATGGGAGCCGCCACTGGCCACTGGGATTTGTAAGTCCATGACGCTGCGCATATTGATATGGGGGAAATGTATGGTGGTCTTCTTCCCAACGACTTCTCTCCAGAGGAGTCAACCGCTCCAAACCAGCGGGTTTGCGGCCAGGAACTGATGAAGGTATAGCCGTGGTAAACGTTGGGAGGTGCTCTCCAGCCAGCTGCCAACCTTCCTCTAAAAAGGGTGTTGGATTGACTTTGTTGGCAACCTTAACTTGTCCACGTGTCTCCCACTGTTCGTCACTAGGAGCTTGTACCTCAGTTTCGGCATCCCCAATCAACTCCCAATCGCACCAGTAGAGACGCGGTCGGCGACAAAGTGCAAAACCTAGTGAATCCATTTCCCAAGCTTGCAGCTCGACTTCGGCGCTCATGGTACCACAGTCCTCGTTCGACATTGACGCAACGTTTTCCATGAGCAGCTTCACTTGTGCCCAGGGGAACGCAAGCTTGAACAAGCCAACAACACGCGGTACTTCTTTAAAGAGAACGCTGCGATGATCTCGAAGTGCCCCCCGTTTGTCTGCATTTAATGCAGAAACTCCCTGACAGGGAGGGCCTGCTCCAATCAAAACAAGACCAGCAGACGGGAACTTTAAGGCGTAGGAGCGCACCAAGTCCATGTCCACAGTGCAAATGTCCTCATGGAAAACTGTATCTGGGAAATAGCTTTCCACTACTCGGCTTGAAGCTTTGTTTTGTTCAATGCTGATATGTCCGCACATCGGAAGATTGAGTGTGTCACAAGCCACTCGAAGGGCAGCTATGCCGTCGAACAAACCCACACTGAGCACTTGCACCCAATCAACATCTTCAGGAACATCCCCACGGATGGTGGACAACGCTGCACGGGCACCATACGGCGTCAATCCTTGGCTAGAGCATAGCCCTCCCCCAGTTTGGGAGGCATCGCTGCAAGATACCATAGGTGAAAGCTTGCTACCAAAGAACATTTGGCACAAAGGCACCAAACACAGAAATCGCACAACTTCCTTGACCACCAACTCAGGCAGTTCCAGTTGCACGACGGGAGGCTGGTGACGAAAGCTCTCCATAAACCTCCATACTTCATGGAGAGACCCCAAAACAGGTCTTCGGAATGTGGCCATGTAAACAAACCCACCTACCACAACTTGAAGTTCTCGGAGAGTGCAGCGCCCAATGCGAAGGAGTTCCAACCCTAGGCTGGAGTACTGCAGAATCTTCTGAGGCTTAGGTATAGCTACAGCAAGGTCTCCCAGTATCAAAGCGCCTTGTACTTCAGAACGGACTTGCCTGGCCACGGCTTTGGCAGGATGTCGCGGCAAACGCAATTGCTCATAAGCTTGCCTCATAGCTAAAATCTTAGGTGAGGGAGTTCCCCGAATGATGGATGCTGTCTCCCGATCTGCAATCTCCATTTGATCGAAATTGTCCAGGTAAATGCGGTACAGATCATGTCCAGCAGGAAAGGGTTTATCTCGCCGAACCTCACACTCTCCCCCTCCAGGAGCTTCATCCTTCGACACTGCCCACTTGGTGACATTGCGATGCACATGCTGTGCAATAGATACACTGTTGCAAAATCCCATTGGCAACACCGCGGCGCTTAAGACACATGGAGTGCCACGCAGGTGCTCGGGTAAAAGATGATCAGCCACTCGGCGACTGAACCCTAAGTACTTGCGCCAAGTCCTTGGGACCTGGAACAAATAAAAGAAACAACGTATATCTTCACTACTCACCAAAATTTCTTGGCCTTCATCCAGTGTCAACACATTCAAGTTGCTAAGCGTAGGTAAAGTGCACATATCGCCCTGCAGTCCTTTGCAGATACTGTTGGCCGCTGTCAAGTTCATAATGAGGCGTTGGGTTTCCAGACCATCAACATACTCCCCTTTACCAACAGCAAAAAGACCGTTCATCAAAGGCTCCCCTTGAATGGAGTGAAGCTCGGAGATGGGCATGTATTCACAGATTCCTCTTTCCACTAATCCTTTACAAAGCAACTCCCAGGAACCTTCCTCAACCTGAACCCGGGGTACCTTGGGGGGAACTTGATGTTCAATCGGTAACAGGTACTCTTCAAAGTTGAGGACATAGTGGCGAGTGCCTGCCACACAAAAATCCTCCAACTTTAAACGCCCCACTCCCTCAGGCAAGGAGTTTGCCACCGCCTGCCAACAGAGTGGCTGGGCTAACCGCACCATATCACCAGAATAATCTACCCCACGGGATTGGAAAAGTTCCCCAAAAGATACTGTTGTATAAGTCTCATCCCACACATCAAACCTCTGTAGCTGCTGCTCCACGCTCTTTTTCACTTCGACACGGCTCAGAATCGAAGCCTTGTCTCTTTGGCTCTCTCCTGACATGTCTTCTAATGCCAGGTGGACGGCGTGTCCCCACACTTCAGAGACGGATCCAGTTGAAACAGTGGGAACAGGTGAAGTTGAGTGATCATCATGCGTAGGTTCACCTGCCATGGACGAGGGCTTGCAACAAAAAGAAATACACTGTAGCAAACATGGACCCACCTGGCGCAGGGACAACGTCTGCTTCAATGTTTCGCTGAGGATTTGACGGACCCCGGCGAGCAGCCTTTGGCCGCATTTGGAAAATTGTTTTCCGGCCCCACTAAATGAATCCGGCTGTACTTCCTCGCCAGCAGCACCACCTGCCTTTAAGGACAAAGCTGAAGCGCCTCCCACCATAGGAGTCTCCAGCACGAAACTTCTTCCCTCATCTGCCACTTCTGCACCACAACTCTCTCCCACCACAGGAGTCTCTTCCACCTTTCCTTCCATTCTATCTTTTCCAGCTTCTGCCATCCTCACTTCTTTCCTTCTTGAGCCTGCTGCTTCCCTTCTTCGCTCCTCTTGCCATCCTTGTATTTCCCTTTTTTGCCTTTTCCTTCTTTGCCTTTGCCTCCCTTGCTGGCTTCGGCTCCTCCGCTGCTTCCCCATGGCCTCATGGAACGGCTGGCTCTCTGGAGAACACGATCTTCTTGTTCTGCGGCACGTGCTGCTGCTTGCGTTTCCTGCAACGACGCCGGCGCTGCTCGATCGTACGGCAGCAGCTCCAACCGTTGGGAGATCGTGTAATGCACCCCTGATTGGGTGGACGACAGAGATTTCATCCTCTGAACTGCTACGTCGCACAGTTCGGAAACTCTGCCCTGCAGAGCCAGATCCACCATGTAGGCAAGCGAGTGGTACTCCCTCGCCATAGCGCCTCCCATCCGAGGAGACACAACCTGACGGAAATACTGAACCGCCAAGGGCGGCAAGCTTCCTTCCACCTGATGCCACATTTGGCCTTGTGTGGTCATCAGGAGCTCTTTGCTCTCCTGGATCCATGAGGCTGTTAACACCCCAGGAAAGCGGGAGCCTATCTTTCGAACCAGCAGCGTCTCCCCGAAAAGTTCCTCCTGGTGATCGGCCTCTCTGCTGTCCTCCTCTGTGCTGCTGCTTCCTTTGCTCCCTTTCGAAGAGCTCCCTGACAAGGAGCTGTCTTTCTTCTTCTTTGTCTTTTTCTTTTTCCGCATCTTCCGGGCCTTGCTGCGGAACTTTCTTCGTATCACCGGGTCTGGATCCATCCCGGTCATTCCAAAGACGTCTGAGAGTTCCTTTTTGCTCCTCATCCTCACCTTCCTTGATGAAGCAGCCTTCTCTCCTTCTCCTTTTTTGTCCTTCTTGTCTTCTTTCTTCTTCTTCTTCTTCTTCTTCGCTTCCTCTCGGTGTTCTCCTTCTCCCACTCCAGGAGCTCGCAACTCTTGTTCTTCCCTCAAAACTCTCAACTCGTCGTCCTCGCCAACTCCCATAGGATCTCTGATGGCCACTGCATTCGTCATCCACTCCTCTGTCTCTCCTCCTACTTTCTCTGCCTTCTCCACGTGTACCACGCCGTCTTTCCAGAGGAGCCGGGTGCATGGCTCGTCGCATAGATGAATCCATACTTCCTTGTCTGGCTGCCCACTCAGATATCGAAGTAGGTTCTCTTGGCGGGTACCCTTCGCTTCCACCCGCACGTAGTGGTCTCCTTCTTGTTCCACTTAAAACCTTTGGGGACTCCCACCAATTCCACGGGAGCGTCCCAGTACTTTCCCCTGATCAGGAGGGCTCCCACCTTAAGGAGATCTGCTATACCCAAACTTTGGAGCTTCACTTCTTCTCGTCCAGGAACTGCAACCGCTGCCGCTGGCCTCCTCAAGCGAAGTCGTCCACCGCGTGGTCCTCCGGCAGCAGCCTTTGCTCCCCCTCTCCTAGGAGCTGCCTTTGCCTTTCCTTTGGCCTTTGCCTTAGCCTTTGCTTTGGCTTTAGCGGCGATTTTTGGTGGCATGCCACGCCTCCAAACTGCCAGCTTCCCTTATCTGCCTATTCCTCTCTCTCTTTTTCTTTCCTTTGGCCCGACCGTCCCCAGACCACCACCGCTGGGGTGACCTCCTTGATCGAGGTCGATGAGCAGGAATGGGGCCTCCCCACCGAGGCAATGGGGGTCTCTCAGGCGAAGGGACGGAGCTCGCCTTCGGAGCTGGCCTCAGTCCTGGTGGTTCTCCTGGAGGCTCAGGTACACGTTGAGGCGGAGTAACCGGGCTCCTGGAAGCGGGTGATTCTTCACCCCTGAAAACAGGTCTTTCCTCCCTACTAGGAGGCTCTCTTACCTCAGGCTTTTCTTTCTTCTCGATGGCAGCTCCCTCGACACGGGAGTGAGCAGAAGCTTTGGTTTTCCTCCGGTAGCTTGTTGAACTCTCAGTTGATTTATCCTTGCGGGCTCTTTTGCGACTCTTGCTTCGCCGCTTCCTCATTTGATTCCTCCCTGGATTTTCTCCTTCTTCTTTCCTTGTCTTTCGGTTTGCTGCTACTGGCTGGCTCGCCGGATGGTGCTGGCTCTCGAACAGAAGTGGTGGTGTTCTCAGCCTCGGCCTTAACTGGGCTGGCTTCCTCCTGCTTTGGCTCTTCCTTGGCCTTGACCGATGGCAGTGGTGTGGTGGCAGGTCCTGTGGTGGCTATAGGGCTCGTTCTTGGTGCCTCCTCTCTTGGATTCGGAGCTCCCCCCTTAGGAGCTGCAACTACTCCCCCTGTGGCGCTGGGAGTGAACCGAGAAAGGAAACCAGGCGGTGGTGCACCCGGTCCCGGAAAGTGATCAACCCCTGCAGCGTCCTGGATCTGAACTGCAAGGATCTGAACTCGCCCTAGCCACGTCTGGACAAAAGCGTTCGACCGTTCAGGTTGGGAGAGCGCCAGCCGAATCCTTGCCAGTGCCAAACAAATGGGGCACCCGCAGAACTCGATCTGACCTCTCCCTACGGCACACTCCATGCACCGACCCTGAAGCCGAAAACTGCGGGTTGACCCGTGGCTTGTGTCTTTACCTACGGGGCGAGGATTCATGTATATAACATATAATCATTAAATTTGGCACACCAAAAATAATCAGATCATAAACCATGATGCATGCTACTGGCTGAGAAGGTACTGTGACGGATGATGCTGGATGATAACGAGGTTGCCTTGAACCGTTCCCAATGGGATTTCTATGGGCCATAACTATTCATGACCCAAATTCATCAATGTCGATGCCGATGAGTATCAAGTTCCATGAAACAATGTCGCGCTGTTTTGTCCCCCGTCACGTTACGAACCCTGAAAGTCAGCATAGTGACGCTATCTTCAGAAGAGAGCCGCATGTTTCTAGCGGATTTCATTGGAGACCACCTTGCTGCTTAGCAAGGGTCGCTTGCGACACCTGTGCAACCAAAAACGGGATGAAGATTGTTGAAGGTACGTCTTCACCACTTCACAACTAGACCCGTGTACTGCAACAGATTCCTATGAACACTGTGGCAACAAAGTTGGAACTCTCGTTCATCAAGGCGCGAAACAGGGTCGGAATCGCAAGTATCGTACGTCTCAGGATATGTCAGGAACCGAACAAGGGCCGAAATGACATCACGAACCTGCGCTACCATCCTGGGTGATGAGCTTTCAAGTTCCCTGACTTCTCCCACCATGTTGCTGCAAGCATCTGTAATTAAGCGTTTCATTCCAGCCATGCGACTTTCCGCTTTCTGCGCATTCTCAAGACCTTCAGATCCAAGAAAGAATTGGCGGTCTTCCTCGAAAAGGTCAGTCAGTGCCTATACTCTCGGGAGGTGCACACCTGTCCCTGCAAATTCTTGCTAGGAACAGGCGCTGCGCCCCTCGAGAGTACGGCCAGGAAGAGTACCCTGCAGAGGCCGCTGGCCACAGTCATGGCTACTACGCAGCCGAGGACAACCAATGGCAGCATGTCGTCATCTCCCTCGCATCACTTCACCATTAACAGATTCTCATAAACATGGTGGCAACAAAGTTGGAACTCTTGTTTATCAAGGTGCAAAACAAAGTCGGAATCGCCAGTATTGCAAGTCTCAGGATATGCCACGGACTGAACCAGGGCCGAAATGACATCTATATTCCGTTACAGGCTCTATCACCTTGGGTGATGAGCTTTCAAGTTCTCTAACTTCTCCCACCATGTTACTGCAAACATCTGTAAGCGTTTCATTCCAGCCATGCGACTTTTCTGCTTTATGCGCATTCTCAAGACCTTCATTTGCAACTTGGCTGTCTTCCTCTGAAAGGCTAGTCAGTGCCTACTCTCGGGCAGTGATTTTAGTGGCTGGGGGGCATTGAACCAAGCTCGGGGAGGAGCATGCTCAATAGCTTCGCGGCGCACATGCTCCTCCCCGACCTGGGTTCAATGCCCCTCCAGCGAAGAGTAAACCACACCAGTGATGCTGCTTGCCCCATTGCTCCGCCCTTGTATGGCAGGTGAGATAGACATCTGCCGATTTAGGGGGATGTTCATCCTATGTTCATTGTGAAGTTTCTCAAAGGTGTACCTGGCCCATCATGGTCAGTTGTGGCTTTCCAGCTGTGAGATCTTTCTGAATCTGCTTGGAGATGGAACCTGCACGTTGCATGGCTCCCGATCTTCAGGCATCAGATCTGCGGACCATCAGTCCCCAATGCGTTCTTGTCGAACTGTATTTTCAGTCATACATAAGCTGCCCCACGGAATGCTGCGTAGCTTACAGTGGCTGAGGGGGTTCTCAAAAATGAGGAACCCCAAAATCATCATCTTATGGGCTTCCCACGGGTTCCCTATGAGCTTGAGAAACCACCAAATCCACAATCTCTCCGAAAGCGCTTGGAACACAGGAGAAGGGCCGCGTGAGATCTAAAACTTGGGACTGGTAAACCCCTGAAAGGTCAAACCATGTGACACAACGAAAAACCACGTGCCATGAAACCATCATTCCAAACAGCCAAATTTTCGGAGAGTACCCCAACAACCACTGATCACAATTGATCACGAGCCGACGCAGCTTAGCTTGGCCTGCGGGAGCTTGTTGATCCGCGCACAGTGGCGAAGCCAATGAATGGATGCGGGGTTCAGGTCGTTGGCATGCGCGACCAAACCCGTTGGGCCCAGTTTGATGGTTGGAATGGAGAAGGGCCCAACCTCAGCTGGCAGTTCAGCTTCCCAAGTGAGGTGGATTGGTTTGTCACTGGTGCTGTTGGTGCCGGTTTCTGGCTGCGAAAAACGCACTCAATAACTATACTGAATCCAGCTATAGAGCTGATCATGTGTAAAATTCTCGAAGAATCGATCGCACATCTTTTTTGGATAAAAATGAAATCCAATCTCCTGCATTTTTTGGGGGGCCACTGTGCCACCATCTCTGCTCTAGCCAGGTCTGAGGTGCATTCAGAGAGGGAAATAAATTGTTCCTAACTGAGTTGTTCCTAAACCATCCCAAATGTTTAGGAATGTCTTAGGTGTGATCATTGTTCCTAAACCATGCCAATGTGTTTTTTTTACCCGGCAAGCTGACCGTTTGAAGCAAATGACTTCCATTGATTTACTGTACTGATCTCTGTTGGTCATGGTGTTTCAGCATCTCTCGCCATCTGCACCAAGGAACGCCACAGGTGCAATCTGCGATCACCGGCTTGGACACTGCTGCAGCAGTGGAAGGCTGGAGGAACAAGGCCTCTATGAGCCGACCATGCTCCTCACTCGATTGTGAAAGCCACGGTTGCGAAGTGCTTCAATCTTTCAGTTGGCTTTGTTTCCTCGGGAAGTACTTAAGTCAGAATAACCAATCATCCCCCCAAGTCAACGGTTGGCTCCTCCCAAAAAACAATCAGTGTTACTGTTTATGGGCCAGTGAACAATTTCGAGCAGCCACAAGCTATTGGTGCGAAGCCATTTCATGCTCTTCAACAGGTGGCACCCCTGACAATTGGTGGCTTCTGCGTGAAACACATGATCATTTGTGGATGCCTGGTGTGTATTGATAGACCTTGATCGAACCATCTGTGCACAACCCATTTTTCCTTAGCTTGATGCTCTCCGGAATGACATCATGGAACTCTCAAATCCCCAATGTTGCATGGGATCGTCCTTAAAAAATCTTGCACCTCAAAGCGCGGATTCTCCCAATACAAGTCACCATACTTGGAGTATGTGCAAATGAAAATTCACATGGGCACCTCCCTACTTCACGCATCCTTGGCAAAGGTCAGAGATGATGATTCATGGTGTCTGTTACGTGTTCCAAAACTTCAGAGTCCACGTGTCATACACTGCTACACCAGCTGAAACGCACACCCGATTCGGCCAATGCCAGGCTCCTCTTGCAAGCGAGAATTCCAGTAGACATCCCGATATTCAAACCTCGAATTTCCCACTGTGCCATGGCAATAGCGCGTTTTGTGGAAGTATCATCCGTTGGGTGAGCATGCCAAAAAACGCTACCGGGGCCTTTGCTTACCGACATGTTGCTCTTGAACCATACCAATTCGGGCCATCACACTGGCCCCAAATGAAGCCAAGGAAATGTCTGCATTTATCTATTGCCCGGTCCCCTATCTTACTACCAATGCACTACAGCACAGCTTGGGAACAGCCACACAATTCATGCAAGAAGAATGAATGAAAAACAAATTCAACAATCTGACAGTGCTGATGAATCAACAAGATGGCTTGATCCGCAAGACAGTCCCAGCGGCTAGAACTGCTGAAGCTCCAAAGTTGGACCTGGGCTCCAGACTCTATAAATGCTTCATAATCACATGATTTTCGGGATCCCCAAACTGGCTTGGGAAAAACAGTTGGATCTCCGGGGCTCCGCGCTCAAAGAAGCATTGGTGCTCCTTTAAGCGAACCACCGTGGACTCTTCTCCGGCCAAGTGCTCCATGGGAAAGGTCCGAAACTCCTCAGGCACGATCGGCACAAGGCACGGCACCCAAGCCACTGGGGTCATCAGCATGGCCATCATCATCACAAGCGCCACCATCACAATCATCACCGGGATCAGCATCAACAAAACCTCGAATCATCGCCATCTCTATGCAAAAGTGCAGCCCCATGCACCACACACAAACAACAAGAAGTTGAGCCAAAACGTACAGATCATAGCAGTCATGCCCTTCCGCTTGGCAGCGCCATAACTCGATCTCTTGCGGCTTCGTAGCTGTCTCGATCTTCCCCGTCTTGTTGACCACTGTCTTCACCTGCAGGCAGCAACAAAACGCGCCGCTTGGTTGTTGTGGGACACCCGGGTCACCCTTCGGGTGCGCTGTTGAGGAGGTAGCATGAACAGAAGCTACGAGTGGAAAGATGAATCAACTCGCTAACGCTACTGTTGAATGTTGACGAATTGTGGTTTATGATGGCTGAACTCCTGATTGGATTGGTGGTTTCAACTCCGAAAAAGAGTGGTCAAAATGAGAAATTAATCATCGCAGGTGAGAAACAAAACGCTGGACCAAAGGATATCGTGGAGTGGATGGCAGCTGACACCACAAAAAAATGACTGATTTCATGACCATTTCGATGTCTTGTGTCAAGGTCAAGGGATTACAGTACCAGAAAGAGCAGAAAGACAAAGGCTGCTGGATGGAGACCAGCAATTTTACAAACCCGGGAATTAAAGAGCTGTTTGGATGGAAAACATTCAATGGCTCCATACTAAGCCACACAGCCATTTAAGGTTTTGAGGTGGGTATTCTTGGAGTTTTGAGGAAGTAAAATCAAAGGTTGAAGCTTCCCCCATCTTTTTGGATTGATCTTAGCGAGAACCTTGGTCAACCCGCTGGGGCGGCTACGATCATTCCATCAGAATTTGGCCAATTCCCAACTCCCAACGCCCGGATTCACACCTTTGAACTCCTGGTTGGTGGGCAAGGTTGCCCCCTCCCAGGGGCAAAGTATGTGCAAAACGATTAGAAGCCATCATCATCCCCAGGTCTGGTTCCTGATCTCATTTGATGCTTTCCCTATGGGATCTTATCTGCACAGCGCCCACCCATGGCTCTCCGACGGCGGTCATTATCTCAGCCCAGCGGCGGATTTGTTCTTGTCCAGGATCACCTGTCCGATTAGACTCTTGTATGGCAGCTGCGAGTCCTCGTTCCGCTGAGTTGCTGGAAGTTGCTGGATGTCGCTCGCGACGGCAGGTTTCTGCCATGCTGGTTGTGGTCCATGGAGTCCATAAGAAAGCACTGGCTCATAGAGTCCAACATGATCCACATATTTGTGCGTTCACTAAGAACCCGATATTCCTTGTTAACACACATGTAAGGTAATGGTACGGTCCTCCTTCAACCCGATTTTACCAGCCTATGAACCGTCATCATGGATGGTTGGTATCAAGCCATATTTAGCCACTGACACTTGGTATATATCCCCTGTTCCTGTATGTTATCATCCCTATCTGTTGTCCACCATCATCTCCATTACTAAGCGTGAGTTCTCAAACACTGGTCATTAACCCTTATTGACCAGTTATTAGCCAAAATGAAGTGAAGACCCTTTCCCAATATAGCCCAGAAAGTATTTCTTGGCCCCGGCTCCTGGGCCACTCAAAAACCAACACCAAAATTACTGCAGTCCAATGGCCCGGAGGTTGAGATGGGCGATATGGCCAGCTTGTTCAAAGGATGAGGGAACCTCCATCCCGGCAGGTAAGAGTTTCCTGGAGCTGACAGCGGAAGTGCTGTGCTGATCGCTAGGCAATCAGCACCCTTGGTGTGTGGTGCATCTGGCAAGCTTCCCATGACTGGAAAATATGGCTAAGAATTTCAACTATGATTCGCCGCTACGCATGAATCAAGCAGGTCATGGCGCTCTACAACAAGAAGAGGAGTGGGTAGCGTCATGCAGTTATCTATTCTACATCATTCTGGAGTATATGATCATCGCAACAAATACACGTGCAACGGCCTGCTTGGTTTAGACCCTCGCTGCAGGACAAAGAAACCAGCAAGCCAGTAATGTAAGACCTACGACCAATTTCAACGGTAAAACATCGAGATTGTTTGTCACATGTAGCAACTAACTACAGGGACGACAGTGGTAAAACATACATGATTAATCAGTGTTTTATCTGATCCAGAATCAATGCCAATGCTCCCAAGGGCATCTGGCATACAACCGCAGTCAATAAATCATGACTTGTTTGGCTGACTCCGTTTATGCACTCCCTGCATGCAGAAGTCTCATCAACTTTGGAGGTCGTCGACATGGTTGCTCAACCGCCCTCTCCGGTAGTCGATTCTCAAAAAAAACCTTGATATACTCAACTATGAATGATTGATGTTGACTAGCTAACCAATTGATCGCCCATTCTATACCGCAAATCACCATGGCTTTTAAGCATCATTCACTTCATTCTTCAGCATTGACAAAATCTCCTCCTTGTGTCAAACCACGGCAGTCCTCCCCCCCGGCTGCAGGTTTCATGCCAGTTCTTGCAGGTTTCAGGGTGACAGGGTTCCTTGGGGGATGTTGCTCAGCCCAAATTACCCATTTCTGTCCTCAGAACTTCCTCCGCAGTGAAGTGTTCGTAGCCTTCAGCTGCGATCAAATTGACCAATTGTCAAAGCTCTTGAAGCAGAGGTCGGCAGTGCTTCTAGCTATCATATCTATACTGTAGTTATATCTAGTTAATCAACAAAGCACGCAGCTAGAAGATAATAGACAATAGGATATATCTCAGTTCTATCTTAAAATCATTGAGAATTCATATGCTTGCTCATCAAGCACGTGCTACGCACTTTCAGGTCACGATGCGTATTCGTGGGTTCGGAAACACACCAGCGATGCAGTTTTACCTTCCGCCCAGCGGCTCAAAGTCACTTGGAAGGTGCAAAGCTTTACCTGAGCACGGCCGGCGCGAGGTAAAAGTCGGGGTTGAGTTGATTGGTTGCTGGACCCAAAATAATCATGGATATCCCTGGGCTCAAGTAATCCTGGTTGCTGGAACATGGATTAGATCAGTGCTGCTTCTGAATTTGCCCAAAAGAATCTCTTGGGTTTACCGTTTGGTCAAGGCACTCGTGGTAGCTCCAACTGGCTCTCCCTTTGAAAAAGCTAGAAGGATACCCCTGGCTCCTGGCCTTGCTCCCTCCCAACCAGCAGTCAGTTGTGATAGGCTATCACGACTCCACATCATTCTCTGTTGCTTTGTCCACCCCAACAGTGTTGTCGACGATGACCATGAGTGGCGCTATAGCATCCGACGACAGCAAGCAGCTAGCACATTTGCATCCTGATTGGCACCTGTCCCCAAAAGTAAAGCTGCCCAACAGTTCCGTTTCCAATCCTCACCCAACTTATCCAATGGAACCTGTGGAGTTTCAGCCGCCCCCCGCAGCTATCTGCCGTCCCTGGTCAACAACTGCAGCCCGGTGGCAGCACCTGATGTCACCTGTTCCTGCAACCAATCTCTTTCGGAGGGAAGATGTCCGATGTCTGAGATCGTCCTTCAAGCGTTTAGAGCTAGGAATGGACTTGGTCAATCCATC
This sequence comes from Symbiodinium kawagutii, assembly GCA_009767595.1. Classification (NCBI taxonomy): domain Eukaryota; class Dinophyceae; order Suessiales; family Symbiodiniaceae; genus Symbiodinium; species Symbiodinium kawagutii. Next base: position 60,934 of record VSDK01009460.1, read on the forward strand.
GCCAGTGATGCACGTGATACTGGGATGCCAAGTTGCTGATGTGCCTGTGCCTTAATTAATCTCAATGAAGCTAATAGCTTCCAAACTCCAGAGTGTTCCTTGATAAAAAATAGTTAGATGGTGGTAAATGATTAAGAAACAATGCCAAGAATATCTCATACAGTAATGGTTCATCCAACCAGTCTGGCAATAGTTTATGCCAGCAGTTTGATAATAAATGCATGTATGTATATATAAATGTGCATAAATAATTAAAAAAAATATATATATATATATATGGTCAAGAAGAATACTAACATCTCATACATTAATGCTTAAAATGTCAGCATAGCTCCAATCAGTCCCCAAGATTCCGCTGGAGTTTCTCCTTCAAAATCATTCGCCGGTGGTCCTTGACATCAGGATCAGCTTGGAGTTGTTGCTGGCCGCAGGCCTAAAAGCGTGTGAAGCAACGGAAACACCCAGCAAATGACCCGAGAAATCGAGCTAGCCAAACAATGGTGGTATAAGCGTTATGTCATATTAAACCAATAACCAACCTATCATGTTGTCAAGCAATCTAGCCCATTGAAGCCAGCAAATGATCTGACAAATGCTAGAAAGTGTGTCAAGTCATGCGCCTGGTGCTAACTCCACAGCTACTACGCACTCGTTGATAGATTAAATCTACTACCAGACGCAGCTACTGGTAACGCGAATTCTGGAAATGAAACTACTGGTCAATTACGCATCATACACATTTCGAGCGCTCCGACTGAGCCGCTGGCTCTACATTTTTTCTGCGAGGCAGATTCAGCAAGTGCGCAGCCAACCTGACACAGTTGCAGGTGTCACTGCGTCGTTCGGACGGTAGCGGGGATGGGAATCCTGAAGATGTGACAACCCGAAGGTTTTGAGGGTTTTGTTAACACCAAAAATGAATGGCTCACGACAAAAAAAGAATGGCTTCTTACCAAAAATGATGAACGTACGGATGATTTGGGTGTACCCCCAGCTTCAAAGACACCATCAGGAAACCTCTGTTTGGGGGTACCCCCATTGTAAGACAACACCAGCTGGCTACTGCCTGGCTTGTGTCAACGCACCCAGCGCCTCTTGAGAAACTCCCCGGTGCGCCGCACAGGCACCTGTGCAGCTCAGCCCCGCTGAAGCCACCAGCTTAGCTGCCACAGGGCTGGGGCTGGGGATGGGTGACCCTCCCCTTGCGGTCCATGGACATCTCAAGTGAATGATATGAAGACAAGATCTGTTATAGTAGTCGTACATTCTTAAGATACATTCATTTCTTCACCTTATTCTACTAACGATGCATGCCTAATGATCTCCAAATCACTGAGTCACTCGTTGCCACGCATTGACTTGGGGTCTTCCTAAGGAAACATCGCCCAGTGCAGCCCTTGGGAATCTTCCAAGCTCCTTGGTGAACCACGGATCTGCCACCCAGCAATCCAAGGGCCACCTGGGAAGGCTCTGATGGCACCTCCAGGGCAAGGACCTCGAAGGACTCTTCGACTTTGGATCGGTCCAGCTCCATGGCAGCAGGAGTTGATGCATCCAGCTGTTTACGGGTCAGCCCCACAACAGATTGGTTCCAACATGTTCCAACCCATATAATCATTGACTTCTGCTGTTTAAAGCTCTTGGTTCCAACCCCACGGAACTGCAGCCAATGTCTTGAGCATCATGCTGCTGCCGATGCTGCTGATGACGATAGTGGTAATACGGTAATTCACACTGCGCGGAGAACAACAGATTTCACAATGAACCCACTGGGTGGGGGGAAGCCATCGTGGGCTAAGAAATGGACTGCCACTTCTCTTAGAAATCATCATGGAATCCTCTCTACATGGACATCTCCATAAATGGGGCTGGTGGAACCCAAGAAGCTGGTGATTACATCTCAGGGATAAAATCTGACCAACAATGGCGTCGAGTTCGTGCTTCGTGGTTAAGTTCTCACAGTGCTGTGAGGAAAGGCTGCAGCATCCAGCTGTCCAACAAGCTTCTCGATGCTGCATCCATGATCCAGCCCTAGTTAGAAATACGCAATCAGCTGAACCTGGACCTCCTTCGAATCAAGCCAAGACTCTGAGTTTGCCAGTTGGTGAAAAGTGATAAGTCAGGAGATGGATTATCATTCTTACAGGTGCTTCACCTGCTTTTCACACATGTACTAAACTGGATTACTTCATCTTGCAAGTGGGGTGAGAACTGATTAGCATGACTGATTTGGAGCTTGACCTGAGTGAGGGGTATCTCTCCCACCTAAGGAAGTTGCAACACGCCTTTGGAAAGGAAACGCATGACATTCAGATTGTATCGTTTCCAGAGTTTGGCGAACCCTCAGAGCTCAAATTTGGGCAGCATGAGCTCCGGCCGGAGTCATTCTACGGGAAAGAAAGCTTACGACGACGGCAAATCACCATCACTAAGAAGTGCACCACCACCTATTTGGGTGTTTCTCAACCCCAAATCATCCTTTATATTCACCGTTTATACTAGTAGACCAACCATTTTTGGGGTTCCCTATGGCTTGAGAAACCACCTGTTTATTCGATGGTCAAATTCCGCCTTTTGCGGACGGTGCTGAACAGCTCGACCTACCATTCGGTTGCTTGAAGATTGTGACATGGTTGGCGATAGCATGGCTCACCTTCACTAAAGTTGGTGGATTTTGACCATAATCGTTGGGGTTTGAGTCAACATCCCTGCGAATCATCCCATAACAAACCAAACGAGTCCAACTGTTGGGATGCTCAGCCATCCAGTTTTGGCACGGTGGATTTTTACCATAGTCATTGTCTGGTTGGTGGTTCCAACCCATCCCCAAATATCGGTCAATTAGATGAATAGTACCTTCTTTTCTTGATGATAAAATCATTTCTTTTCTTAATTAATTAGATTATTATCATAGCCATAAGTCTAATCATTAGATTAATGATGATCATCTCCAGGTATGGTAGACAGTGACCATCCAACACCTGTAGCAGGTTGGATCTTCCAGCAGACGATGGTTGGATCACCCGCGAAGATGGCACCGGAGCTGCGGAGGCCGCAAGCACTGGGCACCGCCAACGTTGCCATCCACACCGCAAGAAGCGATCTGCTGTAGCACCTCAGGAGGCGGCTGGGGATGTGATGCAAGCAATGCCTTGTGACAGCGGCAAGCCCACGAAGCTGGTAGATCCAATGGTTCTGGTAGATCTAATGGTAGATTAGCCATGGTAAGATTACATTTTTACTAATGGTTAATAGGGAGAATCATAGTTGATAGTGGTTGATGTTAGGGATAAAATGGTGAATTACACAGTTCATGGTTGAGTAATGGTTTGATTAGTAATGGTTCAAGAATGGCCAATAAGAATGGTTCGATATTGATTGATAGTGGGCTAGTGAGTGGTATTGATGAGTACCCACTATGGTTAGTACTAGTAGATCTATTGGCTTACAAGTGATTGATACTAGATGATACTGGTAGTCTCTATTTAGATTGGATGGTTCATCATGCTCAGTTGAGATTATTAATGGTAGATCCAATGATTCAATACTGGCGAATTAATAGTTGATAATAGGAATAATGATCAACAATAATGCTTAATAATGGGAGATCCATATTGATAGCTCTCTCTAAATTGGGGATTTACCACCAGCTATTTAAGGTAAACTGGCGCTAGCTTATTGACACGGATCTATGGGAACTCGAGCACCAACCCCTGATCTGGGGACACCGGTCCCGACCCCAGAATCGCCTGGGGGCCTGCAGTACCTCTTCAGATCCCGGGTTAAGACTCTTTTGGTTCAATCAAATCAATGGAATCAGTATGTAATGGATTGGTAACTGTTAACCCTGTTAAACTCCCTTAGTGGTTAACAGTTACCAATCAAATCTGGCGAATTATGGAACCACGATCAATGGAATTGGTAACTGTTAACCACTAAGATTTGACAACTATCCGTTGCTTGGTCAGTCAAGATCCCCTGGCAACCACAATCACCTCTGCTGTTCAGAAGCTCCCCTGGTAGTACTGGCTGAGGCTTCCTTGCCGGCAGCTCCAACAGCTGCATCACGATGTTCCTGAGCAGCTCTGTAAGTGGAGGACCCTGGGATGGCGGTAGCCACCAATCGTATCCAAATATAGAGGGGGTTATGTACAATTATTAATGAGTTATTACCAACAATTATAGACGATAACAACCAACAATGCGGTGGTTTCTGAAGTCAGTTTGGGGTTCCCCCAGTGATCATCTGGGTTGACATGAACCATTTATACTAATAAACCATAAGTATTTCATAGGGGTACCTCTATTTTGAGAAACCACCAATATACATCCCAAAAATAGTTAGTAAGAAAATCTTGGCATGTGCAGGTAAAGCATTAAGTTTAATGAATTTTCTTGGCAATGGAAACTCACCAAGGTCTTTTCGGGAAAGCCTGGAGAAACATCAATCAATCAACACAAGTCACTCCACCTAGCAATCTTCCTGATCGTGAGATTGTCTGAGCACAGCACTCTCCGCGGTATCTTGGCTTTACCTGTCCAGAGTCCAGATGAAAGGGAACGGAATCTACAACATATGCAAGTACTGTAAATGGTTGAATTTGATGGATTTTCTCTTGAAAGAATTGAAAACAACTGAGAAGTACAGCAATATCAAGGAAGGAACACCAACACAGAGGCAGTATACGGGGGGAGCTTGCATCCGAATGCTGGCATTTAGGCTGTATCAGCCATTTATCAGCATCAGAATCGTGCAGAAGAACAGTTTCTAGCAACTACGTACTCTTCATACCGAAAAGAAACAGAAGAAGAGCAGCTGGCACTGGAATTCGAACAGTCTCACGACAACTCAGTTCAAAACTTGCAGCAAAAGAGCTTGAGCAACTTCAGTTCCAGCAAATCGGCAAAAGAAAACATCGTCTTTGACACAATGAGCTGATGAAGTTATATGAGCCATGCACACGTTCCATCCAAAATTTCACATAGTTATCAACCATGAACCAGTTATTCACCATGAATGAACAACCATGAATCATACATTAACCATTAGCATCCATTAGTCACGTTTCATTAACCATTAACCACATTTAACCACACCAAGTCACCTAGCAACAAGAAACCTTAATTCTTCGTCCGCACGGTAGCGATTTCCCAGAGGTCTGATTGTTGCAGTTGCTTGTTGAACAATGGCTTGCTGAAAGCAACATCAATAATGGTTGTGGTTGCCTGTTCAATAAGCTTGTTGAATGGCTTTGGTTGAATAATTATTCAACAAGCAGCCATCATATATTGTTTGTTGTTGTGGTTGCTTGTTGAATGATTTGCTTGTTAAACAACCATGATTGCTGTGGTTGAATCATCATGGCTGATAAAGTGATTAAATTCATTGAATAAGCAACCAACATCAACATTGTTTATTGTTGTGGTTCATTCAACCATATCGTGAACCATCAAACACCCTTATGCACCATGACTAGTACCTATTAGTAGCTCAGGTCTTGCATGGCCCTGCAATCATTGGCCCTGCATGGCTGTCCTTGGCTTTGTTCTTCTTGCGGCTATCGCCCTGGAAGCAGTTCAGCAGAGTCCCAGTGTCATGGCTGAGATTCTCAATGAATGGTTGGCCAATGGTCGTAGGGGGGAGTAAGCAACAAAAGAGTGTGTAATGGTTGGGGATGGTGGTGAGGAGGATTACGATCAATGATCATGACTATGACTTTGATCAGCATAATCATCATCATCATCAGCAGCATCATCGTTGCGTCGTCATCATCATCGTCGTCATCGTCAACTGGTATACCATCTTCAAGAGCTTGGGCTGGACACGGCCACAAGTGTTCTTGGCAGCACATGTCGATCCTTCTGAAAGCTGATTTACAATAAGCGATGACCATCCACCATTCATGGTGGGCCTCCCACAAGTACCTGGTTAATAGTAGGAGTTGGTTCGAAGAAAATATTCAGGAAAATGCTTTTTTCACCCTCATTTAAAGGTGTTTCCCAGATTTGTTTTTCTGTAAATCAGCTGTTTGACAAGCATATCCCAGGGGATTCTGTTGCAAAGGCCTTCCCCGATGATTCGAACCATTGCAACCAGTTCGTGATCCCTGCATAGTTGGAACTCAAACCATGCAAAGTTGTTGTGAGTGTCTCCCTAGTATCAACCATGGCCCATAGTACGTCAAACAAATATGGTCATTCATAATCCAACAATCTACCGTTCTCTTTTGTTTCGCATATTGATCACCATCAACCCATATCATTTAGCATTGTGAAGAGGCATCAAGCCAGATCCACATGATCACTTGCCATTACCACCTTTATCAGCCATCACTAGCATCAATAATCACAGCTTATAACTAACCTGCGTTGTAAAATCAGCCATGAATGAACCGTAATTACCCATCAATTGACCACAAGTCAACCAATACTCGGTCATTGATCTCAAGCCAACACGTAATTATCGAGTCTTCAGCCATGAATGAACCATCAAATTGACACTACTAGATATCCATTTATTTAATATCATTATATAGCCATATTATTGTTGGATGTTACTGGCCATATCCCTATTTCTGTCTCTGACGAGCCAGCAACTACTGATTAATTACAGTCACCATCATGAATTGACTAGTGAATACTTATCAAGTCTTAATCAACTTATGCTACATCAAATTAGAAACCATCGATAAGTGCTAATCATATCATTTACCATACCATGAGCCATGTCATTACCTATATGATGAACCACAACAAGGCCCATATCATGAACCATATCAATCACCATACCATGAACCATATCATTAACAACACCATGAACCATGTCATTAGCCATATCATTAATCATACCATGAACCATATCATTAACCATACCATGAACCACATCATGAACCATATTCTTGATCATATAACCACGCAGCATCAACCAGGATGAAGCATCACCAGCCGCATCTTGAACACTTCGTCACGGCTTGCAGCACGCTGCCCATCGCGCAAGGGCAGCCTGCAACTCGTCACGCATCATCATCCTTGAGAAGTGGACAGATCCCCTTGATGACGGCTTATAAAATAGGCCCAGACTGTAGTGATCAACAAACTTGATGAGTTTCAATGATATGGTTGATGATAGGATTGATGTTTGTCAATGATATGGTTGATGATAGGATTGATGATTGGCAATGACATGGTGGATGATAGGATTGATGATGGCCAATGACATGATGGATGATGCTTAACGACAATTAAGACATGCCTTTGGATAGTATTCTTAGGGGTTTTTAGGGGCGATGGTTTTGATTAGGACGTTTGCGTTTCCCAGCGTTTTCCATTTTCCCACCTGTTCCCAAGGTGTCCTGAAATGTTTCCCAACTTAGCTTAAAATGTTCCCAACTGTTTCCCAGATTTTTCCCAGTTTTGACTTCACAACCAATCGTAATTGTGGCAGTTTAATTTGGCTAAGGTTTTAAAATACCCTTGATGCTTCAAAAATGCTGCAAATCACTGGCCTGGCATGGCTGAAGTGAGAAATCCACACTGAACTCGCTCTCTGAACTGGTTGGGAGAATCAAATGGTTGATGATGGTTAATGATGGTTGATAATGGTTAATGCTGGTGGTCATGATGGTTAATGATGGTCAATCCCTGCCAAACACTTCTGGCTTTTGGCTTGAAAAATACCCTTCCGACAAAAATACCTACCTTGATTCCAAGACAAAGCAGGTCTCACTGTGGGTTTGTCCATCAACGGTGTACCCCTATAGCTGGTTAGTTTCCGTATTATCCTGTACTACCCTATGCTTCCAGTAGCCATTATCGTAGGTAACCAGCAGGTTTCTACCACCTTGTTGTAACTGGGGTTGGTGATCTATGATAACGGTGACTGGAAGCATCTGGCGCGATGATTTTAGGGATCCCCGAACTAAATCTAGCTCGTTCTTTTCCCTAACATCATCCACTGGTGGTTACCAATCCTCCACGAGGCATTGCAGGACGATTGAGAGCTGGATGATTAAGAGCTGGTTAGTTTCCCTATGATATCCAATTATTAGATCAGCAGGTACCAGCTATAATCATCCAGTTTGGGAAATAAAAATATCACATAGAGCAATATTTGGATATAATAACAATCCATTACTATCTTTGGATAATCATTAGAGATCTATTGCTATATGAGGGCTTCTCAAATATGATCCCTAATTGGTAAGTAGTAACCACTAACGATCTATATTGGCAATAGATTGGGAAATGATTACATTGCTATATGGTGGTGTCTCAAAATAGGGAGCCCCAAAAAATAGCTGGTTGATTACTATAAATGATTGATATTGGATGATTTGGGGCGATTTGAGGTACCCCTATTTTGAGAAACACCCATATTGGTTATAGTAACCATGCCTTCCTACCTACCCCTATAGCCGCTACTCAACTGGATAGTGCTGAGTCCCCGGCGGGGAGTCCCAGTCATCCAGGCTATCGCCCTGGGTCCGAGGTCGTTTGGGTGCTTGGTGAATAGCTGGTGTGATCAACCAACCAATGTTATAGCTGGTTAATGGTTAATAATAGGGTATATGAAGTAACAATATTAGGGGATATAGTCATGAAATGTCGTTAGTCAGTCGATTTACCCTCTGGTGAACCAACATGGCTGGCTAGAAAATCCACCATTTTGGCAACGGAAACTCCTGGGAGATCATCCATAGAAATGGTGGATTTTGACTCTTGCCATGTTACTTCACCATAGCTGGTGGTTATAGCTGGACTATAGGGACTGTTCACCTGGTGCTTTCTCCTACTAGACCTGGTCAGGGACCAGAATTATGGGGGGATTATAGAGATTATAGCTGGTGGTTTCTGGATGGTGGTTTCTGAATGGTGGTTTCTCAAAATGTGTTTTTGGCTATCGGGGATTAAAGGAGACCTGGAACTCGTAGGGGTTATAATCGACAATCATAGAGGATAATAACCAACGACATTGTGGCTTCTCAACAAAGAGTACCTCCACTTATCATGCATTTGTTAATGAGTGTTAGTAATAAACTATCCATTTCTATCAATTTTTGGGGTTCCCAACTTCAAGAAACAACCACCAACAATAAGCAACAGACTTGCACCTCAGTAAACCCTTTGGCAAAAAATCCAAGATATTTGCCCAACCATCCAAACATGTTCTCGTTTTATTTGGGGAAAAATGTTGCACTCTTGCTTGTTCACTACTGTTGGTGATGAGTGATGAGACCGATGAGACCCTATCATCCACCATGGTTGAGCATTCATAACGAGCATCAACCAGCTGTAGCTGGCAAATGGACCATGATGGAACATCATTACTTAAGCGTTAAACATCACAAACTGTGAAATTATCCTCAACAGTTATCATCCATGCCATTGACCAGGGCTTCCCGTCACCGTCACCAAGACGAATGGACCAACCTATGTATATATATATATCATCTACCCATATCTACCAAGAATTCTTTTTCGCAAACTAAGCATAATTAACCGCTCCTAATCGGAATGAAACATCCTTTGCCAACACGGCCATCAGTAATCATCATTGACCATCACTACTGACCATCATCAATCAACATTAATTAATCAGTGTTGGTGACCATACTCTTGCCTGTCGGACCCTTAGCGCAGTCAAAAACGGTCCACCATTTCTACGCATGTGCAATAATGATGGAAGATACCATCATCAACCATCACTAACCAGCAATCGCCATCACTCACCATCACTCACCAGCACTTGCCACCACAACTAACTTCATCAACCATCACTTACCAGTACTTAATCATAGCACCATCACTATTAGTTTTCACTAAGCATCGTTCTCAATCATCACTAAGCACCAACCAATACTGATATACATATCACCAACCATCACTACTATAAGTTGTCACTAAGCACCATTATCCACATATAGGTCAATACATATCCCCTACAACATTGCTTATGACTAAACACTCGGGGACACACAACGGGTCGCCCGTGATGGCAGGAGTCGTGATGGCCGCACCTCGTCGCCCCAGGCATCCGCCTCACGGCAGGGGAGCAGTTGGGCCAACGTTTCAGCGGGGCCAACGGCGTAACGCCAACGCGCGAAGTCACAGCAGGTCAGTGAGGGTAGCGTTGATGATGATTGGTGGTGGTTGATGATGATGATGATGAGGATGATGATGATGATGATGATGATGATGATGATGATGATGATGATGCATTGATGGATTGATCCAAGATGGTTGGTAGGGATTCATGATGGTTAGCAGTAAACGTCATCATTAATTGACAGATACAGTAAATTGATGCTGGCTCATGGTGGTCATTGGTGATGGTTGGATTGCTGTTGGTGGATGATCGCTATTAATTAGTGATCATTAGGAAGTGTGATGTTTACTGATGCTTGCCAGTAATCGTAATGATCAAATTATCCGAAATATTGGCAGTGATTTTAGGCGTTCTGAAAACTAGACAGTCGATCAAGCAAATGTCCTAAACATTGGATAGAATAAAATGTTTCAACACATCAGCTTGTCAGTGAGTCTTGATCAGGACAATAGTCTACGATCTGATAATTGGGAGAAATTGACGACAAAGCTTGAAAATAAGCACTACTACAATACTTGTCTGAATTGTAGACGGACACCCATTGACCACAATCAAGAAAGTTAATGATCACGTATGGCATTTCAAGTATGAACAATCATTGACCATTGTGGACCAAATTTCACCACCATCAACCATTGTTGACCATTATCAATCGCTTTTCATCAATGTATCAAATCAATAATAAATAATAGTTGTTGGCCTTTTTGAAGCATTGCTCTACAAAGAATAAGACTTTGGGCGCATGTTTGTGAACAATAATGATGTCTATCATGGCCCCTATCATGGCCAATCGAGATGCACGGATACCCAGCACTGCCAAAATCACTGCTGGATGGTCGTTATCTGCTAAACCCTGGTGCTTGAGCCCAGCAGTAACTCCAGGCCACCAATTATCCATCAACTACCTGTCAATTGACATTAGCTAACCATCAATTATGTATCATTTTTCACAGTCATTACCACTATTAGCCATTCTTACAAATCAGCATCATTCATCATTGACCAAATGAATCATCGTTGTCATTCTCCAACAATCATTCTGAAAACAATCCATCAATCATGGTATAATGAACCATCATTCACAAATAGCTGAAAATTATGGTCATTCTCCAACATGAACCATCATTAAAGAGTAACAATCATGGCTGCCATCATTTCCGCCACCATTCAAAAGCCATTGACCATCATAAACATAAACCAACATAAAAACCATGGAACTCGCCGTCATTTAGCCATCATTAGGGCATCCTTTACCATCATTTAACCATTATTTTACCATCATTTGACAATCGTTTAACTTTCATAAGCCAACATTAAAAAAAAAACATAAATTAGCCATCATTCAACCACCATTTAGCTATTAATCAGCCATCATTCAACCACCATTTAACTATTAATCAGCGATCTTTTAACCCGTAACTGGCCATCAATGCCATCAATCACTATCATCTTCCAACCTTTTCATCTCACAGATCCACGGGATCCGCCACAGCACCGGACCTTCTTTGCCTTTCCCTTCCTGCGAGACGTCGAGGCCTGGCCGCTGAGAGCAGCTAGTGTGGGCGTTTTGCATGGCTGGTTGTGGTTGATGGCTGGTTAGTTGATGAAGGATTGATTGATGGTGAGTTGATCGTTAGTTCACGATTGATTGATGAAGGATTGATTGATGTTTTTTGATGATAGTTCGTGATTCATTGATGCTTGACTGATGCTTAGCGGATGGTTATTTGATGATTAGCTTAGTTGATGCAACACAACGGAATCAGCAATGGCAACAACGAAAAGATTGCAGACAAAAACAAAAACACCCGACCGCCGGCAAAGCTTCACAAATGCATTAGGTCATTAGGGGGGTTCTCAAAATAGGGGACCCCCCAATCATCCTTTATATTGTTTACAGGAACAAACCGACCATTTTTAGGGTCCCCTATTTTGAGAAACACCCATTAGGTCAGTATGTGTTTGTGAGGTATGCAATTGGTACCAGCAGCCTCTGTTGGTTGCTCTCCAGTGGTTGCTCCCAGTTGGAGCTACCAAAAAGGTTGCGGGGAGGCTATGGCTTGTTGCTGCACTGACCAAGCATGATGGAGATCCACAAATAGTTTTCAAGAAAAGGCATGTCGTAGGCATGTCCTGTTGCACAACCCCCTAATCTACAAACAGCCTTAAGCACGAACCGAAGAGAGATTTTCGTGCGGTAAAACTACAAGGGTGGCAACGTGGCGTATCAAACTTTGTGGGCGTGCAACATGTTGCGTGAGCAAATACTGTATAAATACTACAAACTTATAAAATACACGTTCAAGAAGTTCTTGGCCAAAGGTCATCTTGCTAAAAACTACTGTATGTATTGTAAAGAGCTAATACCAAAGTCAAACATTAATATCGAGAACTATTGCTAGGAAAATAGCTTTATCTTGTATATCTACAGTACACCTTCCATTATCCTTAGAATAAATCTGCTTGTCCACTCATCATCGCAGTTGTCCAACCACTTTTCGTTTCATTCCCCCGGTCCCAGGTCCTCGCGTGGTGGTTCAATGCAAATGTGACGCATCCTCAAGGTGGCCGAAAAGATTCGGCTAGACCAGTAGAATTTTGAAGATATTTTGAGGGAAGAAATGATCCACATTGGTTTATTGATGATGTATGTAGTTGAAAAATAATCGCTTCGTACTATTACTAAACCCCCCCCAATACAAAAAACCACCCTGGGGGTGCAATTCTGTTTTTTTTTGGTTCTGGCCAATTGTACTTTTAATTGTAGCAATTGAAAAGTAAAAGGGAAACCCCATTCCCCAAGCAACCATTCCCTCCTCTATTATTAAAAACCTTTGGCTTAGGGGATGTCTAATATTAGGGTCCTAAACACCCAAGTGGTTTTATCCTTAAGGTCCTAAATTTAATATTAGGGTCCCCTTCGTGCAATTGGTTCCTGCAATTTTTGAATAGGTTTTAATAAAGAATTTAATAAAGCAAACATTAAATGCCAAAATGGTTTTTATCCTTAAGGTCCTAAATTTAATATTAGGGTCCCCTTCGTGCAATTGGTTCCTGCAATTTTTGAATAGGTTTTAATAAAGAATTTAATAAAGCAAACATTAAATGCCAAAATGGTTTTTATCCTTAAGGTCCTAAATTTAATATTAGGGTCCCCTTCGTGCAATTGGTTCCTGCAATTTTTGAATAGGTTTTAATAAAGAATTTAATAAAGCAAACATTAAATGCCAAAATGGTTTTTATCCTTAAGGTCCTAAATTTAATATTAGGGTCCCCTTCGTGCAATTGGTTCCTGCAATTTTTGAATAGGTTTTAATAAAGAATTTAATAAAGCAAACATTAAACGCCAAAATGGTTTTTATCATTAGGGTCCTAAATTTTATATTAGGGTCCCCTAATATTAAATCCCCCTAATATTAAAAAACCCTGGGGGCGCTTTGAATTTGGGGAGGGGGGAGGGTTTAGTAATAGGGGGAAATGATTATATAGTTGAAGATACGTATGGATTCCTATAGTTGAAAATACATGTACAATTGTTTTTGAATTGCTGTGTATTTGTATGTATGCGATGTATGAATGTGAATATGTTTGTGACTTGTACTTATATAATTATGTATTATTAGACTATCGGTAGAGTATATTTTACTACGTTTTGGGGTATTCTTGCATGATGTACCCTCCCCACCTCGTTAAAGAAAGAGGCTTCTGAGCATATTGTTAATTTCCAGGGCAACCGCCGGCAACCGCTTTCTGGGTCGAAAATGATGCACCAAACGACTTGGTTGGAGCTGATTGCAACTGAAACCATCGCAATTCGTCAGAACCGCAGAAGAAGGGGATGGGGCGTGGTCATTTTCAGCCAACTTGTTCAGTGCAATACAGCGGTTTCTGAATCAAGCGCTGGCAGCTTGTGAATGGGTGTAATTGCCAAATAGCAGTGCCAAGAACGATGCAACAACAAGAACGATGCAACAAAAACATATTGCGATCACGTGAAGGACAAACGTGAGAATAGAAACCCAACAACTGACAACCACCGAGTCCATCAACCATGAGTAATAATGGAAATGTCAACCATTATCAACACTTCTTCTCCATTTATGTTTAAGCCTGGATCACACTAAGATACCGCAAACATCGATAACTTGTCAATGAGAATCATGAACCACTACTACTAACCATCCTATCTCATCGATACTAGTGACCATTCACTAATCACCTTCCAAAGTCACCATGAATATTCATCACTATCGACCATCCTTAATCATCATGGCCCACCAGATCATTCATTAACCACCAGACCCTTAACCATTCATGACCATTGATTAACTCTTCATAACCATTGATTACCTGATTGTCCATTCATGTTGGGTACCATGCATCATACCATTCTGATTACCCATTCATGTTGCGTAACCAATGGGTAATCAAAACCATTGATTAACCATTAATCATGATCATTCATTAACCATTCATCAACCATTCATTAACCATTCTGACGGATTACCCATAGATTACCCATAGATTACCCATAGATTAACCATTCATTAACCATTCATCAAAATCACCAGTGCCATTCATCATGAACCCAACCGTCACCAGCTCAGCATCTGCCCAGCTACGGAGGATCGCGCTTGAAGATGGCATCCTGGCTTTTCACCAAAGGCTGGCTGCGTAAAATGCCGAGGCTATGTGCATTGTTGTGTCATTTTAGAAGATTAGCATTATTTTAGTTAACCATTTTAGTTTATTCTAGAATCTTAAGATTGTTTGATGAACTGTTTTTTGAAGATTTGGGAGGCCTCAGTATCAACCAAGACGTTTCAATGGCTTTAGGGCTTCTAGTTGCTGAGTTCCCAAAATATGGTGCAGATTGATCCTGCATGTAGAAGCAGTCGTATCGCACAAGTCTCTTCTGACCAACATCCATCGTCCCCAACAACTTTTGACATTCTGACGTTAACACCGTTAACATGCCCAGCAAAAAATGCACCCATAAAAACCGGGTATGCGTCTGTTAGAATTATGGGATTTGTGAAAAAATATATATACATCCATGACTTTTTGCTGACGATGATAATGCCGATGATGGCAATTGTATAATGACGATGCGACTGGCTTGTTCTCATTCCGAGATCCAGGTCCCAATCCCAAAGGGGCATTGGCCCCCACCGAGCCGACCTTTTCTGTCCCACGCGCAGCATTATCCATCTTGTCATCTCTGGGTTGATCATCCATTTATACTCGTCGATACTGCTGCACTGTGGCGAAAGCAGCTCTCGCATGTGCTTCAATACTGCAGGTGGGTCAACCTGCATGGCACTCTCCACGTGGACCAAACCACCCAGTCACGCCCGATGTTCGAAGCTTCACGACTTCACGGCTGAGCTTCATGGGTCAATCACCGCTTAGCCAGGGATTCATGTGCCCTGGGATAAGATCTCAGCTTTCTGTTGCAGCTGGGCTGTCATTTCATCATAGAAGGTTCGCTTCCATTCCTTGTCGTTGCGCATGGCCATGACAATGAGATTCCTAGGGAGCTGGATCCAGCCAAGGATTTGTTCGCAATCACATCGTTGATTGGCAAAAAACCGAGGAAACGAGAAATTGAACAATAGGAACACCAATTGATGTGTTCTATTGGTTGAACCAATCATATTGTCATATTGTTAAGCTGGTTTATTGATTGGAAAAAAACAACAGACAACAGGAACAAAATCAATAAACCGCATGGTGTGTTTCTCTTTGTCTTGGCTGGTTGTTGCAAGTTATTATTGTTACATATTGTTACTATTCTTAACCATGACTAACCCCAGAAAACCACATGCTGAGAAAAAGGAACTTCGCAGTGTTTGACTGACAGGCAAAAAGTATCGCAGTATCAGAGAGATCGACAATGCTGTGGGGTTGCATTGATTCGTCAGTGTTTAAGCATATCACGATTAGTTAAGCCTAAGCATCAATCAGTCATTGTCAACCGTTGCTAACCATGCAGTAAATATTTTTTCCAGTACTCAACCATTATCCATCATATGTCATGAGCACAATGGCCTGAATTTGCTGAATATCGGCATCTCCTGAGTGTGTGGACTGTGTGGACCTATTTCTCACTCAGGGACAAAGGGGGACTCTTCCTTGTCATGCTGCAGTAGTAGTTAATCACAATAGCTACATAGTTCTTGTCCCCAACTTATGACCAATACCATATAAGTCACATCAACTCATTGCCAATATGTTGAAACCATCGTTTTTCATTCCGTATCTATCAAAAACCAATCAACAACTCTAGCAAAAAACTCACTAGCAATCAACAAATCAACTCAAAATCAACTGCCTAACTCACTGCCCAACAGTCATGTACAACCACTACCACCCTGGGGCTGGCCCCGCTTCCCTTGGTTGAACCCGCGAGGCCAAGCGTCCAGCGACTCCCCGACTTCAGCGGCTGCACCGCGTGCCATTTGTCGCCGGGATGCAGCACAGCGGTGCCCACCGCGTGGTGTTTGTACTCCAGGATGCCGCCCTGGCAAGTGAAAGCATGCGCTTTCAAGGCCCAGAAGGCCAGCGATTTTGGGTTGATCCACTAGGTGAAATATGGTGACCAATGATGGCTGTTTGGTTATAGTTTTAAAATAGTTTAATCAATGATGGGTTCATGAATCATTAATGGTAATTAATTCTGGTTGACGATGGTGATTCGTAACATTGCTAATGATAGATAAAAATAGCTTAATGGTAGTGATCAACCCAGTCTATATTGAATGATAGTTTCATGATGGCTTGATGATAACTAATGATGGTTCAATGATCAACCATCAACTAGGCGAAATATGGTTTCATGATGGCTTCATGACAATCAATTATGTTTGGTGATTCAAAACATTTTTGATTCTGAGGTTGTACGGGTTAAGAGCCTGAGTATCAATCTAAAACCATTGTGGTAGTTTCATATCTATGACACAAATTGTGTCAGTCATTGTTTATGATATACATAAGTGATGTCTGTCCCAGCATGTCTGGTTTGGTTTGCAGTCACTCACCCGTGAAAATGATGGCTCCGACCTAGAGATCCCAGTGCTGTGAACAAAAATTGTCCACCCATCACGGCAAGGGTCCAATTGTCATGGATGGTACGCTATGCGCGCATTCGAGTTACCCTGTAAACCATCCCTTGGAGTACCAGCTATATTGAAATCCACTGGTACCCACTGGTATAGTTCATCCTTTAAAGGTAGCACTGGCACGCCATAGGTAGCAACCCAGTCATTCCCCTGGGGGCCCCAAGCCACTCATCAACATCCACCAACATGGCAATGGGTCAAAACCCTTAGTCCCCGTGGTTCCCCCATCATTTACCTTTGTTTTCCTAATGATTGTTGGTGATTATCCCCTATGAAATTGCTTGGTTGATATTGACCCATAGCCATATAGTTGGTATATACCCCGTATAATTGTTAGTTGTCATCCCCTATCATTCACCATTAACCAGCTATAACATATGGTTGGTTGTTGGTGGATGTTCGCTATCATCCCCTATGATTATCCATTCACCAACATCCACCAACAACCAACATCCACCAACCCGGTCGGTCGCCTTGTAGACGTCGGGATCCAACCGCGGAGTCCCAGCATCCACATCCTCCGGCGCCGGATCCAACAGCAGCAGCTCAGCTCCTTGGAAGCCTGGGAAACCCAGGAACCTCACAGCGGTGACGGCTAGGAAGTGACCCGACCGTGGACCATGAAAACTATTAGATGGCTAAGCTATAGTTATGCTTAGTTTTTAAAAATATGCCGATAGACTAAACTATGGCCAAAATTAGTCATATTGGCCAATAGTAACTACAATGCACCATTGTCAAAAACATGTTGGCAATGATTACTACATGTTGCTGCTGGTTATCAGCCAGTTCTTAGCCGTCATGCTTTGGGTGGTCCCGTCATGCTGTGATGGTGCCGTGTGCCCTGAGTGAAAAGAAGTACCGTGACAAAGCTTGAAGATCAGGTCTAGTGCCCTGGGTGAAAATGAATACCCTGCACATGTAAATGATGCAGATATGCAGATTCATCATCTTAGATAAATATCACATGATTAATTATACATCATATGAGTCTGGATCGCCACAAAATATCACAAACATATACCAAATCAGGCGCACAAACATCCTAGCAATGCCTACTTTTATCATTCTTCAAGAGACGCCAAACATTGTCTTCGTTAAATGGTAGAATCTATGCATTTTGAATATGCGGGTCTGAATATCTGTTGTTCATGCCCTGGCACAAATCATGCACGAGATCATCGCCAAGAAAACATCATGAGAAATGTTGAGAGAGATTGCAAAACCAAAACTTAGAGCTGAGAACAAGACCCGATGTATTCTCAGTGCCCCCAAGAAATAATGAACATAATCCAAGGATGCAAACACCTGGCAAAAGAATCAGTCAGTCTCTGGCAGCATACAGGATGGCCTTAAGCTTTTTGCGAGAAAAATGAAGCAGAAGTTGCTGCATCAAATCATATCAGCCGGAAGGGCTTTTCTTGGCAGAGTCGATTGTGGGCCTGATCCATGAATTATGTCTTTCGCACTTGAGTTTAACTTGTACATTTAAAAATCTGCTTGACGGGATCCCCTTCCACCTACCAAAATTGATTTACCACTAGGGAAACCGACGCAGCAATGGCATCAGCACTGGGACGCCAAGCTACACGTTCACAGTGAGATCCGAGTCGTCGGTATGGGCTTTCAGGGAAGTGTCTCTGCCCTCCTGGTGACTCAGTCGTCGAAGAACTTCCAGTGGCTACGTGCCCGTGGCGTAAGGTATCTGATACTGGAGTGAATCCATGATCAATGACCAATGGTACTATTCCATCAGCTATTCTGGTAGTGGTAAGCTTAACTTACCAATAAGGTATCTGGTAGTACATCATGGATGAGTCCACCGCTGAGGGATGCGCCAGTGTTGATGTTTCGCCGAGCCCGTGGCTAGTCATTGTCATAGGGATGTCTTGTTGATCATTCTCTATCATTGTCTCTCATGATCATCCACTACCATGATACTCATCTGTGAATGATTCATTGTGAGAATGGTTGGTAGTGGTCTATCATTATCTATCATTGTCTCTCAAGATAGCCAATCATTGACCATCGCGTACCAGGATCTAACACTACCAGAGTAGCTAACCCATTAATTGGTTCAATCATTGACCAATGGTTGGCCAATCTAACCCATTAATAGGTTCATCAGCATGGTTCAATCATTGATCAACCATTCCCATTTCCAGTCTCAAAGATGAACCATGCTGATGCGACCCTCGCAGCTGTTGCACCTAAGAATGCAAAGACCTTCGGTGGATGTGTGTTTCCTTCCAAGAAATAATGGTAACGGATAGAACTGGCAATTGTGAATAGTTAGTTGGTGTTTGATGTCAGTTGGCTACAATGGTTAATCACTGGTTAAGTAGTGGTTGATACAGGTTGCTAATGGTACATGCGTGATGATATTCAATTTATTGTTCAATCATGTTTGATCATACAATGGACAGCTTCATGTCTGTTGGAGCATCTGCGACTGTACTAGCCGTGTCCAAAGCCCTTGCCTTGCCCCTGACTCACAGGTTGCTCAAAACCCACGTAATTAAAGCAAGTCATGAAAACTCTGTGTTGGAAACAAACAAGCAATCAATCATGGTTTTCTCATTTAACGCTGCACATGCTCAAGCGGATATGGCTCCAACATAGACCAGCAAGACAACAACAAACACACCAAACCACGAACATGCGGATGTGCATACTTTCTAGTAGTTTGCCAATTCGATTCTTGTAACTCCATCTGCAGAATACCCCAAGCCATAGGAAGGTGGTCAGTTCACATACCCAGCTGAACGTCAAGGGCAAATGCAAAAAAACAGCCTACAAATGCCAAAGGAGACTTCTACCCAGTAGCCCCTTTCTTCCAGTGGCCCTTCATTTGGACTCGAGGATTGGCTCCTCGTAGTTGATGCAATAGGTCTCATGGTACGCCAGCTCGTGAGCGTTTTCCATCAAGGCCTTGTCGATCTTGCAGAGCACGTCCTTACCACCCATGAGTGGTGAGTGGGTGGCAGACAGGGCAGCCAATGAGGTGAAAACCATCTCTGTGCGATCCTTTCTGTTGCATCCCCTCTCAATGAGAGTTTGAAGAAGATATGATAGAATTAAATTTAAATCGGGGCCAGGAAGAGAAACGAGCTACGTGTGTAGTTACATAGATAGATAGATTGATTAATTGTATTCTGTGAACTGCATTGAATCGCGGAACCTTTCATGTCAGTGCAACAGATAATAGTGAAACATCAGCTTCAGAGGCCACCGCTGTAGACCCCTGAAGTGTTCGGGGTATCAAGACTGGTAGTCTTAAAGTCCAAACTATCCCCCGAAGATGCGTCCGATTGGCTACTGTAATCATGTCAGGCTATATGTTAAGGCTTTAAAGGCACGAAACAAACCGTGAGGTGAGATACAAAAATCAAAATCATGATGATCCTTGAATATCCTTCACCTTCCGGCAAGAAACTGAGAGCAACTGGTTGGTGAGCGT